>CM035104.1:24287604-24462604 GCA_020205505.1 Panax japonicus | reverse complement strand
ATTATTGACAATGTCTAAGGAAGTTCTGTCTAGGAAAGGGGTTTGGTTACCTAATTGGGTGCCAATAAGAAGAAATCCTTATCAGAAAGCCCCCTCTGTAAGACCCCAACTTATTATAAATAAAATTAAATTTCCTTTATTTATTATTTTTGAAATAGTAAGGGTTGATTTGATTAATGTGTTAGTTATGGGTAAAATACGCAAATATTTTAAATAAGCAAGTGGTTATAAAATATTTATTTTTATCGGAGAATATTCGTTTGGTCGTGGAATATTCTTACTGTCAGGGAATATTCGTACGACGGCGCAGCCTTATGTGGGCCCCAAAACGGAAAGCGATTGGATGAAGAAAACGACAAGTATAAATCGTTTATAAATAACGGCGTAGTTGTTACCGTTAATACTGTTGGAATACCCGGTGGTTAAAACACAGTAATACGCGTTGTTGCACAGTAGTATACGTTATTGCACCAATTATTGATTCGTACGTAAGAAGACACTACTCAATAATTGTTACAGTAATTAATGTTCATTATTTTATTTTATTGATTCAATAATTGTTGCGTTGATATTTTATATTACTGTTGTTTCAATAATTGTAACTACACAGAATTTTCCAGTATCGAAACAATAATTCATATTATCTGAATAATATTATTAGATAACATTATTGGCAATGTCTAGAAAGTTCTGTCTAAGGAGTGGTTTGGTCACCTAATTGCGCGCCAATAAGGAGAAATCCTTATTGGAAAGCCCCTCTTTCCTGGGAACTGCCTGGTTGTCAGTATTGTGATTCGGTAATATTATTTGTGAATAATTAATTATTGATTTATATGATGAGGAAAATATTCATTTTATATGGATATAGATGGAGAAAATTTTTTAAGTGACAATTGTTGAAAATCGATATTTTATCTTTTCTGATAAAATAATATTTTATTATATTATTATAATATAATAAATGAAGATTTTTTTTACAATGAATGTGGGATATATATATGAGGAGGAAGAGTATTTTTACTGCAAAAGTTGTTTAAAACATGTTAAACATGTCTATGGGCCAATTCTTGACTGAAATTTGATTATAGTCTGTAAAATCGCCCGTTTATGGATTTCAGTCAGTTTCTATTTGGAATTTGGAAAAACTTAAACTTACAAAGTTGTAGAGAATGGAATTTCCTATGAAAAAGACATAAGATTCAAATTTTTCTGATAAAAGGTCTATTTATTATGATTTATTGAAGTTCCAAAATAATTGATTTTTAGAAGTTTTAATTATTATATTTAAGAAAAACGTTTTTTTTTACATTGTGGGCCTCATTAAACATGTGCAAAATGGCTGAATTCAGATGGTCTTGAGGTGGGCGTGAATTTTATTTATAAATATATTATTATATTAAATTTTCTGCTTTGGTGTTCTAAGCATTTTTCTATAAATAAGGTTCTTAGGTTAGAATTGAAAATCTCACCAGAAACTGAAATCTTCTCTCTTTTTCTCTCTCTATATTATCGAGTGTATTCTTGTGAGTATTTTGATACCTTGAGTGTTGCTATACGGTGCGAGTTCCCTTCAAAACTATATTCAGTATTCCAGACAGAAGTACTGTCTTTTCAAGGTAAGGGATGTTATTTTCTTCTTTAATGATATTATTTTCTTCAATATCAGTATGCCGAAATATTGGTTTGAACTTTTTAACAAATTCGAAACTTTTTGTGTCAGGGTTACTATTCACGTATACGGCACTATTCACGAATACGATACTATTCACCGAAAAAAGTGAAATTTTCTTCTTTTGTTCAAAATATCTATTATGGATATTAGTTTTGATTGTATCCATATTTTGATCATTCTTGAATTTTACTTCACTATGATTATTTATGAGGTATTTTTGGACATGGATAAACCGAAATACGAATCATTAATATTTGTTATATTGTTTCACTAGATTCGTTTTCTTTAAAATATTTTTCATCATCCTCAGTCCTAAATGATGATATTACTGAATATCTTTGTCCTGTAGTGCAAAGATATATGATTTCTGATGAATATCTTTGGCCAGTAGTGCAAAAATGAACAGGTGTTTAGATGAACATGAACAACTGATGAATATCTTTGGCCTGTAGTGCAAAGATGAATATTTGATTCCAGATATATGTTGATTGATGTTACAGGGATAAAATATTGACGATGGACTTTTAAATTCATATATAGAAGATAGTAGATTTTATTCTTTATTTAACTCTTCTAATGGATTATTATTTCCGCTGCGAATATTGATTTAAAACTTGTTGTCTATTGTATTCTATTAGATTTTTTCCTGTTGAAGACTAACGATAATTTGTTCTATATTATCTTGGTCATAATATTCTTTACTGGGCTAGTTGAGCTCACCCTTTTCCTTTTTATTCCATTTTTCTTCTCAGGAGGCGAGAATGTAGCGAGTACTAGTCGGGGTATGGAATGAAGGTTCTAGAAAGTCGTTTTAGTAGTCCTCACCATTTTTATAAAATAATGTATCAATAATTGTAATGAGGACTTATTTGAGTGTGGATATTGTCTACATGACAATATTTGTATTTAAACTCATAGTTTTTATGTTGTATTAATAAAGTTGTAGTTGTTTCTGCACCATATATTTTGACGACTCTGAATGGGTGTTGTTTACCTATTTTGGGGGCGTCATACCCTCTTTCCTGGAAACGACCTAGTTGTCATAATTGTGATTCTGTATTATTATTTGTGAAAAATTAATTATTAATTTATATGATAAGGAAATACTTATTTTATGTTGATATTAATGAAGGAATTAATGTTGAGATATTTTATCAGTATTTTGTCAGAATAGAGGTATTAAAAATCATCTGTATGTGGATTTTGGACATTTTCTGATTGAAATTTGGAGAAACTTTCTTCTACAAAGTTGTAGAGAATTAAATTTCCTATGGAATGGACATAAAATTCGTATTTTTTTTATAAAAGGGCTATTATTATGAATTATTGAAGTTTCGAAAATAAATGTTTTTATTAACAAATGAGTGGGCCCCACTCTTGTCCTTTGTTGGTGAAATGTGTTGAAATTGAATTTCAAAAGTGGCGTGCTTGAATGGAAAATATGAATTAGCCACTGGTAGCAGGTTAAGTCTCCTTTTGCGTTCTGGCAATTTCCTATAAATAGGGTGCTTAGATTAGAATTGAAAATCACATCAGAATCAGAAATTCTCTCTATAATATCGAGCGTATTTTATGAGTATTTAGATACTTTGAGAAATGATAAGTAGTGCAAGTTTTCTTCAGCATTATATCCAATATTTCATTTAAAAGTACTATTCTTTTGAGGTAAATGATGTTATTTTCTTCGTAAATGATGTTATTTCGTTCAATATCATTATGCTGAAATATTGGTATGAATTCTATTGTGAGCTTTCTACCTTTTCATGTCGAGGTTACTATTCATGTATACGGCACTATTCACGAATACAGTACTATTCACGAGTACTATTAACAAAGTGTAATTTTTCTTGTAAAATTTCTATCTTTTTGTGGCGGGGTTACTATTCACGTATACGACACTATTAACATATATGACACTATTCATGAATACGGCACTATTCACAGACTGTGAAAATGAAATTTTTTCTTCTTTTTCCAAGATATCTATTATGGTTACTACTTTGATTGTATCCATGTTTTGATCTTCATTCTTGAATTTTACTCCACTATGGTTTATTATGGAGTATTTTTGAACTTGAATTATTTAAAGTACAAATCCCGAATCTTTGTCCTTTTATCTCACTGGATTCGTTTCTTTCAAATATTTTTCATCATCCTCAGTCCTAAATGATGATATAACTGAATATCTTTGGCCTGTATTGAAAAGATAAATGATTATCTGATGAATATCTTTGGCCCGTAAAGTGTTGATCGATTTCACAATCAAAACATACGTGTAAGTATACACGATCAACAAGTAATAAAGTGAAAGTAAAGTATCATTCCCACGGGGAATTATTTAATAGAAATCACCAAGTACTAGTTCTTAACCAAACTAATTTTATTTAAACAATAGCAATTTATAATTTTTAAACTTAAGCAAACTAAATTAACTAATTAAACTGGATTACTTTATAAATGAATTCAAATAAATAAAGATTAAGACTACAATATCCGCAATTATGAACTATAAATCAATTATCCAATTAAACCAATTATTACTCCACCTGAACTGTTAACAGGAATTCTAGTTATTAAAAGCCCTTTCTCAAGTGAACAGATAACTTTTATTCAATTCAATTAATCATGCGATATTCATATGCAAAATAATTAAACCAAACCCGTTAAATTCCAAATTTGTTACATGCGGTGAACAGATATTCATATTCAATTCACGACCCTAATTATTCATCTCATGCAAATAATTAAGCATACATGTTATCATGTCCAGTTCCAATCCTAGATTTCATCTTCCGAATCCTTCTAGATTAATACAGTAATTATTGGCCAAATAATTCATCAATACGCACAAAACATGATAAATAATTCACTTGGACATAAATAATTGGAATAAATTAAATAATTAATTTATAGACATAAAAGGTTCAATTTGTAGTCTTAATAAAATATTTAGTTCATGATTAATGAATTAAAACCAAGAATCCACAATTGAATGGACATTAAAAGATAAAAGTAAGAGTAGAGTGAAGAATAAGTCTGTTGTCAGCAAATCTCCATCTTCCTCAAGCTCCTACTCTTGATCTTCAATGGTCTCCAAGTTGCTTCAATCTCCAAAACTAATAAGAACTAGGGTTTATGTTCTAATCTAATGGAGTGTTTTTTCTAATCTAATCTACCTAATCTCCCTTTATTTTATGTCTTACACCATGTATTTATAGGTTACAAGTCCAATTTTTAGCTTAGGAACAAACCCAATCCTATTTGTAATAACAAAAAAAGTGTCAAAATTCACCCCAAAATGCATCCAAACTTAACCAAAATCTTCCCCGGCGCCCCGGCACTGGGCATGGCGCTGGAACAATGCCCCCTAGCGCCCCGGCGTGGGCCACTTTTTTGGAAATTTTCAGCTCCGACGTCTTTTGGGAAAATAGCCATAACTTCTTCGTCCGAACTCTGATTTTGTCGATTCAAGATGATCCAGAAAGAGGAGACGTAGATATACAACATTCATTCTTTGATTTTTTCAAAATAAGGTCTAAAACAATGCTGAAATTGTCTTTGAAGTGGCTGTTACGTAAATGATAAGCCGAAAACGCGCATCTAGCCGCCACAAACGTCGATCCACGTAATTTTTGTCCCAATTCCTAAAAAACAACATAAAATATGCATGAATAGACACAAACACTTAATAACTTTCAAAAGATTAAGATCAAATGCACTCAATTCATGGGTATAAAACTCACTCATCAAATACCCTCAAACTTAAACATTTGTTTGTCCTCAAGCAAAAACATAATTTAGAAAAATTCATCGTCTAGAAATGATCCACCTAAACAATGAATCAATATGATTTCGCACAATGGCCTCAAAGGTTACAACAAATGTTAACCCGCAAAAAATTTCAAAACAATGTCATGTCTAAAATTTTAACAACTTTCATTAGCTTCACATCTACTCATGATCCTTTAAGTGTGTTTGTGCATCCAGATGTTCAAACTAGCCATAATTTAGCTAAGATCAACCAACACTCATAAAAGATTTTCAAAAAAACTCTCAAAACTTCTTATCACATCAATCACCGCTAAAATAGATAAAACACAATTTTTTTTCTTGAGGATCAACCGGATATTCAAACTTTTAAGCACATATGAACCCTTCCCAAGTATTTCAAACATATTTTCTTTTCTCTATTTAGTGAGTGCGTTTTACGCTCCATCTCACTTTCCACTTTTCATTGAACAAGTGCGTTTTACGATCCATCTCGTTTTCTACTTTTCATTGAACGAGTGGGTTTTACGCTCCATCTCGTACCTAATTTTCACTTCGAATGATGCTCAAATAAGATTTCTCAAGTTTCAATGGTATCTTTCATAAGCTTTTAGCCAAAAAATGTCAATCCTAACTGTCTAAACAAATGGATGTGTAAAAATTTTCAAAAATTTCGCAAGTAATGTGAAAACCAACTAATGAGTTAAAATATAGACTACGCATGCTCATCAATTCTCCAAGAGTTAACAATATCAACCACCCACTTATTATTGGCCAAAATCAAATTCCCTCAAAACATTGTCCAAGTAAATACTAAACATGATAACTACCCCCAAACTTAAAATAGACATTGTCCTCAATGGTTAAGATACGAAAAATTAAAAGAGAGGACTTCCCTGACATATAGAAATTTATCTCCTTGTCTACAAAGTCTGAAGAATAGGTTAGGCACATTGAAATGAATCGGGCACCAAACTTGAGTTGGACTTAACTAACTTGTGAACACAAAAGAAGCAAGCTTATTAAATCCTTAAAAATGAAAAAAAAACTATCAACTAATTTGAAACCTAATAAAAATTAAAAATAAAAATTAAACTTGGGTTGCCTCCCAATAAGCGCTTGTTTTATAGTCTCAGCCTAACTTCTTCAAGTCTTTATCCAATTCCCCTACGAAAATTGAGTAACCCTCCATCCATCAGTAACAATGTCTCTTTTGGGAGGTTCCCATTTAAAATGGCTATTGAATTTAAGTCACCTAGCATGATCTTTTTAGATAGGATCCCCATTAAGTATGGCAAACCACTAGATGCTTTCCCCATTGTGTTTGTGATCAAATTATGGCATGAATTCTTGTCAAACACAACAGGTTCCTATTCTATCTTCCCTTTATCGTCCCACCATGGCTCTAAAGTTTTGTTAGCTCTCATGTCACAAAGAGCTTTGCCGATGACATGACTGCCAATTGAGCATGGTTTTACAAAACTGCCCGGATTCTTGAACTTTGGTGGAGGAGGCACATGGGATACTAATGAAATCGACTCATCTTCATTGAATCTTATAGTTAACTCTTATTCGATCTCCTTTTTTTGGTTCCCAATTATTTCCTCTCTTTCAACATCTTGTGGCTCATCTTGTTGCAGATTTTGTTCGAGCTCTCCATCAATCTCGGAATCCATGTCATAGGGCCAAGTGTATTGAGAACAAATGTTCGAGGTATTGATTAGTTGTTCCATTTGGTTCGTAAAATTTTTACTCGATATCTCTTGATAAATCCTCCTCTCCTCACATGAAGCATAAACTTGCAGAAAGTTTTCTCCAAATTTGAATGTTCTTCTTGTTGTAGTGGAGGTGGACACGAGAAATCCGGTGGGTATGTTGGACTTGGAGCATAAAATTGATCTTGATGAGTAATGGCTCAAGGTTATGAATATTTGGCGACTCAAGGTTATGGACAAGGTTATGGACAATACCCCCAAAATAGGTATACATCACCCATCTTGAGTCGCCAAATATATGGTACAAAATTTAAATTCAACTTAATTATACAACAGTCGTGTAAAATATGACAAAACATAATCTAAGAGTTTTAATAAGAATATTGTCATCTAGACAATATCCACACTCAATGGAGTCCTCATTACATTTATTGTCACACTATTTTATAGAATAGTGAGGACTACTAAAACAACCATCTGGACCGTCAATCTATTCCCCAACCAGTCTCAGCTATATTTTGATTTCCTGAAGAGAATAGTGAAAGAAAGGGTGAGCTCAAATAGCCCAGTAAGAAATTTTTTTTTTATTTTTATTTTTGATAATGTGGAGTTTCCCAACCGCATTCGGACTAATCTCCCCACCCTGGACCAGGCTTACGCACAGGCTCGGCCTAAAACATGGCTCCACCCTGAAACGTGTGATCCGTGGCCACCACGCCCATTTCTGAGTAAAACGAATGTTGCTAGCGGGGATCAAACTGAAGACGTCCAGGTTTACGGCTCGCCCCCAATCAATCCTTAACCGCTGCGCCAAATGCCGGTGGTTCCCAGTAAGAAATATTATGACTAAGATAATGCAGAATAAATTATCCTTAGCCTTCAACAATATAACAACTGATAGAATATAATAGACAACAAGTTTTAGATCAACAACTGCAGCGGAATAAGCAATCCATTAGAAGAGTCAAGTAGAGCATAAAATCTACTATCTTCTATGATTTAAAAAGTTTTTCATCAAATTTATCGTTGAGACTCGGCTTAATAAATAAAATTGAATCATCCCTGCATCACTGCCAAGGATATTCATGTAATCATCAATGGTCATGATTATACCGAATAATCCCTGGTCATAATCATACCAACAACTGTCCATCAATGAACTGCAGGCCAATTAGGACTTTTACCACATCATTTGTAACATTACGGTCATGATTATACCGAATAATCCTTGGTCATAATCATACCAAGTCCATCTATTCACGTAAGCCAAAGATGACTTTAATCACAATATAAACATAATGATGATGACAATGACATAATAATTCAATAAAACTAGTTCAAGGATAAGTTTTAAAGATTTATAATTTTAATTTATCCAGAAATCAATAATGTCTAAATTGTCAACATGATACTTCTTTGTGGAGTAAAATTCCAGAATGCTTAGAAGAATATTTCAATGAAAAGATATTGGATGAATCGCAAATATCAAGGATATTTCACTAATTTCATGGAGTATAGAAGCCAAATCATTAACCAACTGAGTATAATAGAATATATGAAACCGTAAATTGATTTTTACCCGCCATGCAGTAATCCACGTAGACAGATCATTTCCACAATTTAATAAGTAATGAATACGAAGGATCATTCACCATACATGCGGTAATCCACATAGACAGATTATTCCAATAGAATAATAAAGAATGGAATAACAGAAGAATTCACCAGGCATGCGTAATCCGCACAGACAGGTTATTCCAACAGAATAATAAAGAATGGAACCAGGTCATGCGTAACCCGCACAGACAGGATATTCCAACAGAATAATAAAGAATGGAACTAGGTTATGTGTAATCCGTACAGACAAGATATTCCAACAGAATAATAAAGAATGGAATAACAACAGAATTCACCAGGTATGCGATAGACCGCACAGATAGGTTATTCCAATAGAATAATAAGGAATGGAATAACAGAAGAATTTCACCATGTATGCGGTACTTCGCATAGACATGTTATTCCAACATAATAATAAAGAATGGAATAACAACCCGTATGAGTTTTGAAAGAAAATAACTCTCTTCATGAATACGAAAGAATAATACCCCTTATCTTATAAAAACTGGATACTGGAATAGTGAGGTAGCAGACTTCTCTTCTTCTTTCTCTCTATAATTTCTCTCTATAATAATTTCTCTATAGCTTTTGTGAATTGGTGAGAAATGAAGGAAGAATGAGCTTCTATTTATAGGAAAATATAGTTTCAATAATTGCACGTTTTGGGGCTCGAAATATTACAGTATAATACCTTATTCTTTTTCTTTAATTTTAATTTAGTCCTGCAAGTATTATCAAACTTGCACCACCTCCCCTACTAGTAGATAATGTGAATCAATAGTTCAATCATGTGAATCAATAGTTATAATCATGTGAAAATATGAATTACAGTATAGTACCTCCATCTATACCTCCATTTTTTAACTTAGTCATGCAAGTATTATCAATCTTGCACCAACTCCCCTAATAGTACAAGAATGTGAATCAATAGTAATCACATTTGAACAAATAGTTATAATCATGTGAATTAATAGAAATTAATTGCTCATTTATCCGGTTAATTACCCGATTGGTTAACATAACCTCCAAACATCAATTATTATCGAAATAAATGTCAATTTTCACTAACACTAATAATTTTAACACAATGGAACTATCAATTTCATCTTTAATCAACACGAACTTATTCATCATTAATATTATAATTCACAATATTTAACAACCAGGTCGTTCCCAGGAAAGAGGGGGCTTTCCGATAAGGATTTCTCTTTATTGGCGCGTAATTAGCCAAACCTCTCCTTGACAGAACTTCTAGACATTGTCAATATTGTAAATAATAATATGAATAACTTTGTTGTCTCAAATATTGATTTAATAATATAAAATATTGATACTGTGACAATAATTGAATCAATAATATGAGATATGATGCAGCAATTACTGTAGTAATAATTGAGTATAACTGAGTGACTTCTTACGTAAGCATCAATAATCAATACCGTGTGCTACTATGCAACTACGTGTATTACTGTACTTTTACTACCGGGTAGTTCAACAGTTTTAACGGTAACACTTTCGCCATTATTTTTATAAAAAGACAATTCTGTCGTTTTTTAACTACGACAATACTTTCGTTGTGGGGTCCACCAATGATTGTGCCGTTGTATAGATATTCCCCGACCAAATGAATATTTTATAACAACTTACATACTTTGCAAAATTTATAAATATTAACCACAACTATAACATCATATCAAATCCACACCATAATATTTTAAAAAAATATTTCGAGAAATTTAAATCTTTATTCATAAAATTTGGGGTCTCACAGTTATGCCTTGTTTGCACCTATATACAAAGGGTTTGATTTGCATAAAAGTTCAATTTTAATACAAGACATATAAAATGATGTTTTGAAAATAGGTTTTCAAACCCTTATGCTCACATAGTAATTGAGGCCTTTAATACTTTTATTTTATTCCGTATTCGGCTTGTTTTGATTTTATTCTAAAAATGTGAAGCATCTTTGAGAAAATAATCTACATATAAGTGTCGAGCTTCTTATGGGCATGAAAGCCATCGAAGTGACCCGAGCACCACAAATATGATTTACAAGCTAACTGTACAACTGAAAAGGGTTCATCATGGGAACCATATCTAGATCCGTCATATGGACCTTAGATCTCATGGTTCATAGGCTCACATATTTGTCACATGAATAGCCTGCATTTCAAATAAAATAGATGCTTAATCTAAACGTCGCAAAACAAATGATTCATCAGTTAAATCCTTGCATTCACGTAGCCAAGCTTCCCATTTCCTATAGATACAGATTTAGGGACGCATGGTTGCTTAATATTTACAAAAAACTAGAAAGAAAACTAGATTTAAATAAATCATAGCCATTCTAGCTTAACGGTTCCATTTTTATTACTTTTGAACCGGTTAAAAGTTAGATATAGCTAGATTTTGATAAATCTAGTCCACAAACATTAATATCACAGCTTTACATTGAATAAATAGTTAAAACGAATATTTTAATCATAGTCAACTATTAACATATATATAACTTATATATATATATATTAAAGAAATAAAAAGCCATGAATTTATAATCCAGGCTCGATTGTTCAATTTCGAGATATAAGTAGTAAAAAGTCACATATTATCAATCCAGACACATCTTTTCGATTTTAGCACACACACACACACACACACACACACACACACACACACACACATATATATATATATATATATATATATATATATATATATATATATATATATATATATAAGCGAGTAAAAGCTTCAGATATGAAAGAATCTTACAATGTGTAGCGAGGAGAGCTTTAAACCACTTTTGAAGCTTGAAAATTCTGTTTCCACCGGTTAAAATTTGATATGTAGTATATATGTATACAAGTGTTTACAAAGAAGAATATAAAAGTTTAGAACACTATATGAGGGGTTAAGAGCTGAAATGGACAAAATTCCCTATGTTTTTGTAATACACGAAAAATAATAAAAATAAAAATAAAAATAATAATAATAAATAAAGAAATATTAAATAATAAAAATTATTTTGTTTCAAAACATATTAATTGGACTGTCAATTATTTTGGGTCAAACTAGTTATTTAATTTGTGTGGGCTAATAAATATTAATAAGAGATATGTAAATTAATTCAGTACAATTTGGGCCTTATTATTAATAGAACCTAATTAGAAGTTTAAAAAAAAGACCTCTTAGTTAACAAACAACTCGACCTAATTTTATTTCATTATACGAACTGAGGGAAAGAGAGGAGGAAGACTTGTGCGGCTGTACAGAAAAGAAGAAATCTCAGGTATGCTTTTATTGTATTGGGATACTTTTGATTGCTATGTCAGCAGCTATATATGGAGAGAGAAATATAATAATAATGATCTATGTGCAACTTTTCTTGTTGGAATGAAAAGTACTAATTTATATATATATATATATATATAAATAGCAATAGGTCATGGAATGAAACCTGATCATGAATATATATATATAAGAATTATTTTGTAAAAAAAACCGTAACATGTATGAAGTAATGATGTTTTTTTTTTGATAATGTGGGGTTTCCCAACTGCGGTCGGACTAATCCCCCCATGCCGGACTCAACCGTTTTGGCTTGCGCACCAGCTTGCGCTGGCCGTCCGTGGCCACACGAATTAAAGAATTCTCACACTTGAGGCAGGCGGGACTCGATCCCAGGATGTCCGGGTCTACGGCTCACCCCAGGTCGAAGCTTACCGCTGCGCCAAGTGCTGTGGTTAAAGTAATGATGTTGGTGTATATATATAGTACAGTATATATATTTACGTATATATTATATGAACTCATGTCAGTTTGCCAGTTTTCCAGTTTGCCAGATTACCAGATGTATGTATATATATATATATATATATATATAAGATACTGTACTTTTGTATTTGTTAATAAGGATTATATATATGAAGATTGATTGCAGCTTGCAGGACAAGTTGTAATATATATATATATATATATATATATATATATATATATATATATATATATATATATATATATTATTTCAATATGTATTTGAATTATAAACCTTACGAACCGAATTAATTAATCGAATTGAAAGTTATGTATATTAGTTTAAACTAATTAATCTTATTGATAAAATTATAAAATTTACTTGGTAATAAATTTAACAATATTATGTTGTTAATGGGTAAATTTGTAATAAAATTTTATTTTATTTTATTTTATTAGATCGGATTGAAGGAGACTAGCGTAATCTTATTTAAATTTTTGGGTATTACATTACTTAATTCAGGTACGGATTCTGTAACCCGTCAGCGATAATCTTTCTAATTTTGAATTGTTTGTTTTGTTTTCGTTTAGAAGTTTGTTATTGTTTCGAATGTCTGTTCCTTCTTAAATCCATGAGATAGTTTCGTTTTGAGGCATTGATATTTAGAACTCATGTTTGTACTCTTTGAACTTGTTTATCATGTTTAATATTTACTTCAATTTTTGTAGTGATGTACATGTTAGTATATTTTTAGAGACTTATGTTGATGATTCGTTTGATCTAACATGTATGCGTTAGAATCCATTTGTGTTGATATTATGTCGCATGTGTTGTGACATGATATTTTTGTTAGAATACCGTAGGGTATACCTGAGCTATAACCACCTGTGGGGGTACCACAAGCTTGTCCTCTTGGTACCGAGGCATGACACCTTCCGTGGCGTTGTGATCAGTCCACAGCGTCTTCATTTTGTGCTCCGGTGTGAGTTGTTCATTTTGCATTTTGTTGTGGGAGGCGTATGGGTTGACCCTAGTTTTCTGTTCTGTTATGTTCTGCGGAGAGATGATGTTTGTGCCAATCACGCCTTCCAATTTGCATGCATCTAAATTGCGCAGTCTGATGTGTGATTGCCCGTGTGGCATTATTTTGATTGCCTGTGTGGCATTATTTGACTTGCATGTGTGGCAAGGTATATTGAGCTCAATATGAAATAATACCAAGCCATTTGATTCAACCTATCATTTCGTTGTGTTAGTTTTGTTCGTGACAACTCCTATACTCGCGTTGCCATTGGAGACAGGAGGTTACCTGATTTATAGTGATACTTCTAAGAAGGGCTTGGGGTGTGTTTTGATGCAACACGGTAAGGTAATTGCTTATGCTTCCAGGCAGCTTAAACCTTACGAGGTGAATTACCCCACACATGATTTGGAGTTGGCAGCGATGATCTTTGCCTTAAATATTTGGAGGCATTATTTGTATGGAGAGACTTGTTGATAGACTCCATGGCACGCTTGCATGAGGTGGTCGTCGCCCGGATCGTTTCTAGCACAGTTGTTGGGTGAATTGCTCGCAACACCTTATCCCCTCGCCTATATGTAGACGGTAATCTTGGTACAATTACTCGCGTTCGAAAATCTGCGTTGAATGGACACCAACGACACCTTGATCCCTCGCTTATATTGAAGCAGTAATCTCGGTACAATCGACGATTGATGCGGTAGAAGACGCCACACACAACTATGAATTGTTGTATGATAAGTCAAATTGAATCTCAAAGAAATAAATAAGAATTACTAGTTCTTAAGAATTCTTCAAAGAACCAAAAGTAGAGAAAAAACTCACAAATATATTGAATAATAATAATGAATAATGTGTTTGATTACATCAACTTAGAAATCTATTTATACTAGTCAAAACAATCCAAATCCTTATAGGAATTTATAAACTATAACCCTAATAGAAGTCAATTTAGAAAAGAATTCTAATTAAAAAAAATCCTAATTATAATAGAATTTAAAACTAATTCTAGATCCCCAAAGATTTTCCACACCATTTTTCAAGCCGCGTGACTTGATTTTTTTTTCCCCGCATGAATCAGATTTGCATGATAAGCTTGCTGAATAAATAATGTTGAGAAGGCCCCACTTGAATTGTTATGTTTACATGCTGAATATGCTTGGTTACATGCTGCCCTCACGTGAAAAGGTAAGTAAGCTTCCTTTATCAATAATCTTGTTGTTATGACAATTTTTAAAGCCCACGTTTGAATAATATGTAAAGTATTGTAGGTCTATGTTAACTTGCTGCATAATCCGCCCCACCTAATATAGAATACTTCTATGCTTGTATTAAATGGAATAATTTGGCCCAGTCCAATAATGCTTGAATTATATTTCTTTAAATAATCTTCAATCCAATTATTTAAAATTATTTGATGAACACTTGGCGCTTGAGTCGATAAATTGACAAAAAATTCCGACCCGATTAATTTGTCATCATTCCCCTCCTCTTCAAAAGGATTTGTCCTCAAATCTGGCATCCGCTCTCCTTGAAAAGGATTTGTCCACAAATCTGATCCTACATCAAAACAAACAAAGTTAGAATCATCAAACAAAACATAACCACAAGTCTCACCTGGTAATTTAAATGAATAAGCAATATCAACAACGCAAACAAGAAGTTGAAATTTTCCAACTCCTCCTGGATCAAATATCAAAATAAAAAACTCTTCATGCGATAGATTCTCCCACTGACGAATTCCCAGATTAAACGAAAATCTTATAATCTCGATCAATTTCAAACATAACCACGTCAATGATCCTGGGTCAAATATCAACATTTGAAACTTGACACGTTACAAACAAAAGCTCTCTTGACTTTCTAGATTAAAAATAAATCAACAAGTCCATTTTGTCTAATCATCAAGAAAATAAATAATTGAAAATTACATGCATAGTCTACTAGAACAATATTCAAAACACTTCCTTGTAAACTCTAAATACATTGATCAAATTGAATTGCACAATCCATGTTTCCCTCGATGAATATGATCATATCACGAATTTGCAAAACACAACGAACCTTTCTCCTTCCATTGACATTAACACAATCAAAATCACATAATAGCACCAACGGAATAAAAAGGTCACAATCATAAGTTGAAAATTCAATAGCATATTGATGATGATCACAAACAAACTCAACACATGCTAAAGAATTTCCCAAAGTGTTGACAAAAATCGGAATATCATCAAAATAGAGAATAACAAATTTTTCCATGGAAGAATGAAAAATATAATTCAACAATTCCATGGAAGTATGCAATGCCTTGGCTAATCCAAGTAAACTAACTAAACATGCAAATAACTCATCTCTCAAACCATCTTGATGATAAACACTCCTTGAATCAAAACCATATGATAGCAAATCATGCAATGAAGATTGCTCAAACGGAAAAACATAATCACAACCATTGTCAACTAACGACAACTCATGTAAAGATTGATTAGCATGAAAACCTAACTCAACATATGGATAAGAAAACCTAGAATGAATTTCATGCAAGTAACAACATTGAAAACGAGAATATATATATCATGATCATAAACTAACTCAACATAAATCAAATACCCACCATAGTTCATGATAACGATGATTTTACCCTCAAAATAGCTAACAACAAATCCAATGGAAGCATGCAAAACATGTTTTAAATAACTCATGAAAACACTAGATGCATCAGTTAATCTAACCGAAATAACTAACCACCAATAAAACTCACATGCTAAAATATTTTTCCATTTATCACTATCTCTCATGCTAATTTGATTAGGCATTGTCATCACATGATCATTATCACATGAAGATAAAACATAAGTATTATGCAAACTATCAAGCATATTATCCAAACAAGAAAAAGAATAACGATACTTGTTTACCAATTCAAAATCGACGAACAAACTCGTTGTCCAATCCATTTTAGGTACTATGATCTCATAATCAACACATGAACTCATGTCTTCTCTCACGATACCCACTTTCACCAACTCCCCAACCCGCCTTGGTAACTTCGTCGTCTCCTCGGGAATACTATCAGCTGATCGGTACGAAATGATAGCACGGTGTATTTCATCAACAACTTGTACAATAGACAAAACAAAACTAGACAAAGAAGAATCATTAGTGTTAGTATTCAAAAGCGTCGTCTTGTACGAATGTACATTCATTGGCTTTTCAAAATATAACTCACTTTTCAACTCACTCTCTTTTTCATAGTCACATATTTCTTCTCTCTCTTCTTTATGCTCACCCTCTCGTTTGTTTTTCTCTCGTTTATTTTCATTCTCCCTTTTCTTTTCTCTCTCATTCTTTTCAAATTTTCTTTTCTCACTATCAATCATTTGAACAGTTTCCTTTTGTCGATCTTTTTTTTCTTCTTGCATTTGATCACGATCTTTTTGTAAATACATTAGATCGTCATGAACTTGCTCGGACATCATAGGACAAAGGTTGACTCTTATTTGATTGTGTACCAATGAATACTTATTAGTACAACTATTATGCTTCGCTCGCCTGCTGTGTCGCCATGGCCTCCCAAGTAACAAATGACAAGTATGGATTGGAACTAAATCACATAATATTTCATCTTCATATCTGCCGATGTGAAAAAAAACAGACACTTGTCTAGTCACCATTACCTCCTCACAATCGACAATCCCTTGCATCTTGTAAGTCCAAGGATGTGCAATTGTTGACAACCCTAGTTTATCCACCATTGTAGTGATAACAATGTTAGTACCAATTTCACAATCAATTTTTACAATGCATAACTTTTCTTGTACTAGAAACCTAGTATAAAACATATTCTTTTGTTGCATTGTTTCTTCCTCGTTAGCTTGCTCACTTGTAGCTTTCCTAGTCTCCCATGACTCTCCAAGAATCGCATGATCTTCTTCAACTTTTATTTCCCTAGACAATAAATGTTCCCTCCTATGCTCCATAGGTTTATGAGGTTGCTCCCTACATCCATTATAATTATGATGCCTCTCATAATCCTCATCCCATGATCTCCACCACTCATCCACACCAGACTTCATACGAACTCTGAGTCTTCTTTTCAATGGCTCCTCATAGCCAAACATGTTAATTTACTGCAAAACAAGGGTTAGTAGATAAAAACAATTTCCTCACACACTCCCTTACGTGTTTCGCTCGAATTAATGGTTCACTCGTGTATACTCTCAATAAATTGGCTTTTACCCTCGATTAATCTCACCACTAAGCCTTTTACCTCAATATTCTATCTAATAGGTTCTTTTTGAATTCCCCTAGTAAAATTCTTAGTTTTACTAATCAATTCAAAAATTACTTATCACAAAATAAAAATATAGATGGTGTGAGTATCAGAATACCACAAAATCACCAATCGATTGCCTTGTACTCCTCTTGTATGCCTCTGATTTGAAAATTGTAGCTCCGTTTCTGAATTGATGATGGAACGGTATGAACTCTTGGTTGGAATTTAATGATTTGATGGTGTGCTACAAATTTGGTTAGCATAATGGAAATAAAATCTGATTTCTTTTTTTCTTTTTTTTAATATAATTTTTTGAACTCTTTTTTTTTATAATATATATTTTGACAGAAAATTAAAGATAAGTAACTTGCTAGAAAGGCTTAGCTTTGATACCAAATGATAGACTCCATGGCACGCTTGCGTGAGGTGGTCGTCGCCCGGATCGTTTCTAGCACAGTTGTTGGGTGAATTGCTTGCAACACCTTAACCCTTCGTCTATATGTAGACGGTAATCTTGGTACAATTACTCACGTTCGGAAATCTGCGTTGAATGGACACCAACGACACCTTGACCCCTCGCTTATATTGAAGCAGTACTCTCGGTACAATCGATGATTAATGAGGTAGAAGACGCCACACACAACTATGAATTGTTGTATGATAAGTCAAATTGAATCTCAAAGAAATAACTAAGAATTACTAGTTCTTAGGAATTCTTCAAAGAACCAAAAGTAGAGAATAAACTCACAAATATATTGAATAATAATAATGAATAATGTGTTTGATTACATCAACTTAGACATCTATTTATACTAGTCAAAACAATCCAAATCCTTATAGAAATTTATAAACTATAACCCTAATAGAAGTCAATTTAGAAAAGAATTCTAAGTAAAAAAAAATTCTAATTATAATAGAATTTAAAACTAATTCTTGATCCCCAAAGATTTTCCACGCCATTTTTCAAGCCGCGTGACTTGATTTTTTTTTTCCCGCATGAATCAGATTTGCATGATAAGCTTGCTGAATAAATAATGTTGAGAAGGCCCCACTTGAATTGTTATGTTTACATGCTGAATATGTTTGGTTGCATGTTGCCCCTCACGTGAAAAGGTTACTAAGCTTCCTTTATCAATAATCTTGTTGTTATGACAATTTTTAAAGCCCACATTTGAATAATATGTAAAGTATTGTAGGTCCATGTTAACTAACTTGCTGCATAATCCGCCCCACCTGATATAGAATACTTCTATGCTTGTATTAAATGGGATAATTTGGCCCAGTCCAATCCAATTATTTAATCAGCCCCACCTGATATTTCTTTAAATAATCTTCAATCCAATTATTTAAAATTATTTGATGAACACTTGGCGCTTGAGTCGATAAATTGACAAAAAATTCTAACCTAGTCAATTTGTCATCACTTGTGATATCTTCACCGATCACAAAAGTCTTAAATACATCTTCACTCAAAGGAGCTCAACATGAGGCAGAGGCGTTGGTTGGAGCTTCTAAAAGATTATGGTGCGAGGATTCAGTATCACCCGGGGAATGCAAATGTGGTTGCAGATGCTCTTAGCCGAAAGAGTTCAGGGAGTGTAGCAGCCCTCATTACACAACCTCATCTTATTTCGGATATGGAGCGGTTAGAGTTGGAGTTGTATGTGCAAGGCTCAGATGGGCATGTGGCTCGTATGAGAGTGGATCCCCTTCTTATCTCGCGGGTCAAAGAAGCTTAAAAGGAAGATGAGGAGTTGTGGAGTATGACACAAAATCTAGAAGAGGCTAAGCAGCCCGGGTTTCGTATTGATGACCATGGTGTGATTTGGTTGGGTGAACAGTTATGTGTACCGTCGGATCCAATCATTCGAGAGGTTGTGTTGGTTGAGGCTCATAGTTCACCATTTTCTATTCATCCAGGTTCTACAAAGATTTATAGGGATTTGAAGAAGAATTTTTGGTGGAATGGGATGAAACGAGACGTGGCTGAATATGTTAAGAAGTATCTTACTTGTCAACAAGTGAAGATAGAACATCAACGAGCTAGTGGTTTGCTGCAACAGTTAGACATTCCTGTATGGAAGTGGGAAGATATCACGATGGATTTTGTGACTAGTTTTCCGAAGACTTTCAAGAAGAATGATGCCATGTGGGTAGTGGTGGACCGACTGAACAAATCGGCACACTTTTTGGCTATCCATGAGGGTTACTGTGACGCCCCCAAAATAGGTATACATCACCCATCTTGAGTCGCCAAATACATGGTACAAAATTCAAATACAACTTAATTATACAACAGTTGTGTAAAATACGGCAAAACATAATCTAAGAGTTTTAATAAGAATATTATCATCTAGACAATATCCACATTAATGGAGTCCTCATTACATTTATTGTCACACTATTTTATAGAATAGTGAGGACTACTAAAACAATCATCTGGACCGTCAATCCGTTCCCCGACTCGTCCCAGCTATATTCTCATTTCCTAAAAAGAACAGTGAAAGAAAGGGTGAGCTCAACTAGCCCAGTAAGAAATATTATGACTATGATAATGCAAAATTATTTATTGTTAGCCTTCAACAGTGTTAAACTGATAAAATATAACAAACATCAAGTTTAACTGTAGCGGAACAAACAATCCATTAGAAAAGTCAAGTAGAGAATAAAATCTACTATCTTCTACGATTTAAAAGGTTTTTCATCACTTTTATCGCTGAGACTCAGCTTAATAAATAAACCACATCATCCCTGCACTACGGCCAAGGATATTCATTAGTATCACGACCACAAATTATCCATGCACTACGGGCCAAGGATATTCGTGTATTCATCAATGGTCATGATAATGCCAACAACTGTCCATCAATGCACTACGGCCAATGAGGACTTTTACCACATCATTTGTAACATTACGGTCATGATTATGCCGAATAATCCCTGGTCATAATCACACCAAGTCCATCTACGCACTACAGGCCACATATGACTTTCAACATATTATAAACATGAGGATAATGACAATGATATAAGAATTCAATAAAACAAGTTCAAGGATAATTTTTAAAGATTTATAAATTTAATTTATCTAGAAATCAATAACGTCCAAATTGTCAACATGATACTCTTTTGTGGATTAAAATTCAAGAATGCTCAGAAGAATATTTCAATAACGTCCAAATTGTCAACATGATACTCTTTTGTGGATTAAAATTCAAGAATGCTCAGAAGAATATTTCCATGAAAAGATACTGGATGAAGCACAAATATCCAGGATATTCTACTAATTTCATGGAATATAGAAGCCAAAATTTTAACCAACTGAGTATAATAGAATATATGAAATTACAAATAGATTTTCGCCCCCCATACGGTAATCCACGTAGACAGATCATCTCCACAAATTAATAAGGAATGAATATGAAGGATCATTCACCATGCATGCGGTAATCCACATAGACAGGTTATTCCAACAGAATAATAAAGAATGTAATAACAGAAGAATTCACCAGACGTGTGTATGCCACACAGACAGGTTATTCCAACAGAATGATAAAGAATGGAACCAGGTAATGCGTAACCCGCACAGACAGGATATTCCAACAGAATAATAAAGAATGGAACCAGGTCATGCGTAATCCGCACAAAGAGGATATTCCAATAGAATAATAAAGAATGGAATAACAACAGAATTCACCAGTCATGCGATAGACCGCACAGATAGGTTATTCCAACAGAATAATAACGAATGGAATAACAACCCTTACAAGTATTGAAAGAAAATAACTCTCTTCATGAATACGAAATAAATAATATCACTTACCTTAGAAGAAGACTTGATACTAGAATAGTTAGGTAACAGACTTCTCTTATTCTTTCTCTCTATAATTTCTCTCAATAATAATTTATCTATAGCTTTAGTGAATTGGTGAGAAATGAAGGAAGAATGAGCTTCTATTTATAGGAAAATATAGTTTCGATAATTACACGTTTTGGGGCTCAAAATATTACAGTATAATACTTTCCTCTTTTTCTTCATTTTTAATTTAGTCATGCAAGTATTATCAAACTTGCACCACCTCCCCTAATAGTAAATAATGTGAATTAATAGATCATTCATATGACTTAATAGTATAATCATGTGAAAAAACTAATTATAGTATAATACCTTCATCTATACCTCCATTTTTAATTTAGTCATGCAAGTATTATCAATCTTGAACCACCTCCCCTAGTAGTACATGAATGTGAATCAATAGTACACACATGTGAACAAATAGTTATAAGCATGTGAAATAATAGCAATTAATTACTCATTTATCCGATTAATTATCCGATTGGTCAATATAACCTCCAGACATCAATTGTTATCGAAATAAATGTCAATTTCCACTAACAATAATAATCCCAACACAATGAAACTATCAATTTCATCTTTAATCAACACAACTTATTCATCATTAATATTATAACTCATAATATTTAACAATCAGGTCGTTCCCAAGAAAGAGGGGGTTTTCCGATAAGGATTTCTCCTTATTGGCGCGCAATTAGGTGACCAAATCTCTCATTGACAGAACTTCTAGACATTGTCAATATTGCAAATAATAATATGAAGAACTTTGTCGTCTCAATTATTGATTTAATAATAATAAATATTATGCAGATGATACTGTGACAATAATTGAATCAAAAAAATGAGAGATATGATGCAGCAATTACTATAGCAATAATTGAGTATAACTTAGTGACTTCTCACGTAAGCATCAATAAACAATACCGTGTGCTACTATGCAACCACGCGTATTACTGTACTTTTACTACCGGGTAGTTCAACAGTTTTAACAGTAACACTTTCGCCGTTATTTTTATAAAAAGATAATTTTTTTTCGTTTTCTAACTACGACAATACTTCCGTTGTGGGGTCCACTAATGATTGTTCTGTCGTACGAATATTTTCTGTTAAAACGAATATTCCCCGACCAATCGAATATTATATAACCACTTGTTTACTTTGCAAAATTTGTAAATATTACTCACAACTATAACATTATATCAAATCTACACAATAATATTAAAAAATATATTTCGAAAAAATTATTCTTTATTCATAAAAGTTGGGGATCTTACAGTTACTCGGTGGATAGGTTGGCACAAATCTTTCAGCAGGAGATTGTTAGACTTCATCGTACTCCGGTGTCTATTGTTTCAGATCGGGACCCACGTTTCACTTCACGGTTTTGGAAAGGGTTTCAACGAGCATGGGGTATTCGGCTCAACTTTAGTACTTCTTTCCATCAACAAACTGATGGGCAATCCGAACGGACTTTTCAGATGTTGGAGGATATGTTGAGGTCTTATGAACTTGAGTGGTCGGGTAATTGGGATGATTACTTGAGCCTAGTTGAGTTTGTTTATAATAACAGCTGGCATGCAAGTATTGAAATGGCTCCGTTTGAGGTATTGTATGGTAGGAAGTGTCGGGCACCAACTTATTGGGATGAGGTTGGAAAAAAGGCCATAGAAGGGCCTGAGTTAGTCCAAATTACTATGGAGAAAGTAGCGGTGGCTAAGGAGAAATTGAAGTCAGCTCGATCACGGCAGAAGTGTTATGCTGATAAGAATATGAGGACTTTAGAATTTGAACCTGGGGAGCATGTGTTTCTAAAAGTTTCTCCTTGGAAGGGCATTCGGCGATTTGGGTTGAAAGGGAAGCTTAGTTCGCGTTATATTGGCCCATTTGAGATTTTGGAGAGAGTTGGTGAAGTTGCATATCGGTTAGCTTTGCCTCCGCAGCTAGCTCACGTGCATAATGTGTTCCATGTGTCGGTGTTGAGGAGTTACCATTATCATCCATTGCACGTGGTGCAATATCCATTCAATAAGATTCGAGAGGATCTTACTTGTGAGGAACAAGCCGAGGAGATTTTGGATCGTCAATAGCGGATTATGAGAAAGAAGACAATTTCGTTTGTTAAGGTTCTGTGGAGGAACCATTCGGAGGGAGAAGCCACTTGGGAGATGGAGTAGTCTATTCGAGCGGAATATCCACAACTTTTTGATAATTAGGTATGTTCTATTCTTTTGATTCCGGGGACGGAATTCATTTTAAGGGGTAGGTGATGTAATACCCGAAAAATAATAATAATAATAATAAATACTCCCTCCGCCCCATAGTTATAGGCTGATTTCTTTTGGAACATAGTTTAAGAAAATCAGTTTAAGTGGCAATTTTTAACATTATTTTCCACATATACCCCTTAATATGAAATTAATGAATAAGTTAATTACTTCTTACTTATCACACTGGAACTCTCAAATTCATTGATTGACGTGTACTGACCATTAAAGTCCATAACCATAGAATTTTAACCAAAGAGAATACAACAACATGAAATGTGGTGATAAAAATAATGACATTGGACGTTGTTTCTTTAAAAAAAGAGTAATGGTTGAATATTTATTATAAGGGCATAAACGTAAAACAATGAACCAACTAAATTTTATAAATAGTAAGTAGCTTATATATTTGGACATCTCAAAATGGAAAATCTGCCTATAACTATGGGACGGAGGGAGTAAATAAATATTAAATAATAAAAAATATTTTGTTTTAAAACATATTAATTGGACTGTCGATTATTTTGGGTCAAACTAGTTATTTAATTTGTGTGGGCTAATAAATATTAATAAGATATAGGTAAATTAATTTAGTACAATTTGGGCCTTATTATTATTAGAACCTAATTAGAAGTTTTAAAAAAAGACCTCTTAGTTAACAAACAACTCGACCTAATTTTATTTCATTATACGAACTGAGGGAAAGAGAGGAGGAAGACTTGGGCGGCTGTACAGAAAAGAAGAAATCTCAGGCATGCTTTTATTGTATTGGGATACTTTTGATTGCTATGTCAGCAGCATATATGGAGAGAGAAATATAATAATAATGATCTATGTGCAACTTTTCTTGTTGGAATGAAAAGTACTAATTTATATATATATATATATATATATATATATATATATATATATATATATATATATATATATATATATATATATATATATATATATATATAAATAGCAATAGGTCATGGAATGAAACCTGATCATGAATATATATATAAAAGAATTGTTATGTAAAAAAATACCGTAACAGGTATGAAGTAATGATGTTGGTGTATATATATAATACAATATATATATATTTATGTATATATTACATGAACTCGTGTCAGTTTGCCAGTTTGCCAAATTGCAAGATGTATATATATATATATAAGCTACTATACTTTTATATTTATTAATAAGGATTATATATATGAAGTTTGATTGCAGGTTGCAGGACAAGTTGTAATATATATATATATATATATAGAGAGAGAGAGAGAGTCCAGATCTTAAGGTCACCCTTATCTAACTCACCCCGAACTTACCCCTCTTTAGCGACAGACCCGATAACGGTTCGGTCATACAATCGTCGTCTATACTTTTAGCGACGGACAATATATAGTGTCACTAAAAGTATAGACGACGGTTGTATGACTGAACCATCGCCAGGTCCGTCGCTAAAGGGGGGTGAGCTCGGGTGAGTTGGACAAGTGGTGAGCTTAAGATCCGGACCGTGTATATATATATATATATATATATATATATATATATATATATATATATATTATTTTAGTATGTATTTGAATTATAAACCTTACAAATCGAATTGAAAGTTTGTATATTAGTTCAAACTAATTAATCTTATTGATAAAATTATAAAATTTACTTGGTAATAAATTTAACAATATTATGTTGTTAATGGGTAAATTTGTAATAAAATTTTATTTTATTTTATTTTATTTTATTTTATTAGATCAGATTGAAGAAGACTAGCGTAATCTTATTTAAATTTCTGGGTATTATATTGCTTAATTCAGGTACGGATTCTGTACTACATCGATAATCCTTTTAATTTTGATTTGTTCGTTTTTTTTTCGTTTAGAAGTTAATTATTGTTTTGCATGTCTATTCCTTCTCAAATCCATGTGATAGTTTTGTTTTGAGGCATTGATATTTAAAACTCATGTTTATATTCTTTGAACTTGTTTACCATGTTTAATATTTATTTCAATTTTTGTAGTGATGTACATGTTAGTATATTTTTGGAGACTTATGTTGATTATTCGTTCGATCTAACGTGTAGACGTTAGAACCCATTTGTGTTGATATTGTGCCGCATGTGTTGTGACATGATATTTTTGTTAAAATACGGTAGGGTATACCTGAGCTATAACCACCTGTGGGGGTACCACAGGCATGTCGTCTTGGCACCGAGGCATTACACCTTCTGTGGCAATGTGATCAGTCCACGACGTCTCCATTTTGTGCTCCGGTGGGAGTTTGCCATTTAATGTTTTGTTGTGGGAGGCGTATGGGTCGACCCTAGTTTTCTGTTCTGTTCTGTTCTGCGGAGAGGTGATGTTTTTGCCAAACACGCCATCCGAATTTTCATGCATCTGGATTGCGCATTCCCGATGTATGATTGCATGTGTGGCATTATTTGACTTGACTGTGTGGCAAGGAATATTACTATTTATTTTGAGCTCGGTATGAAATAACACCAAGCCATTTGATTCAGCCTATCATTTCGTTGTGTTAGTTTTGTTCGTTTCGTTTCAGTTTGTTTAATTGAGTTAGTTATTTTGGTTCATTATTTGTATTCTATATCCGTACTGGATATTTGGCCCATGTTGTGTTTTTCTTCCGGCAGGTAATCATGGGAATCAAGGGAAAGTTAGATGCATGCAAACGAGAGCTCCCTTTTATCCAAATTGTTTAGATATATTATGTTTAGGTTGTGATACATCAGTTTGTTCGGAATTATAATAATTATTTTAGATTTTGGTTTGAGATATTTTGGCATTTATTATGGTTGACTTGAGGTATTTATCAGATATTAAGACTATTATTTTGGGGCTTTGAACCTTGCTATTAAATTCATCAATTTTGTTATGTTTTGAGTAACCTCTCTTTCTATTTCGGAAAGGGGGTGTTACAATTTTCTTCTTTTTCTTTTTTATTTTGGCTGATGGGGGGGGTCTATTTATAGATCAAAGTAGTCGCGGGTTTCCACTCGAACTTTCATAACTTTCAATCCGAGAATCTGATGGAGGCATGTTATACCTGTAACACCCTATTTCCAAAATAGAAAGAGAGGTTACGCACAAAACATAACAAAATGAAATGAAAACTTTATGCCATAAAAGAATGGTCTCATAATGATTAAATATCACAAAACAAACTACAATAAATGCCACACTGACTCAAACCATAATCTAAGGTAATTATTACAATTGCAAATAAACTGGCATATCAAGCCTAAACAGAATATCTCTAAACCATTAGAATAAAGGGAGCTCTCATCACACATGCCCTTGATCCCCCTGATTACCTGTCGGAAGAAAAACACAGCATGAGCCAAATGCCCAGTACGAATATGGAGTACAAGAATAATGAAACGAAATAACTAAAACAATTAAATGAAGTGAACTGCAACGAACAAAACTAACACATTGAAATGATATGCTGAATCAAATGGTTGGGTGTTATTTCATACCGAGCTCAAAAAAATTAGTAATATACCTTGTCACACAAACAAGTCAAATAATGCCACATTGACTATCAAAATAATGCCACACAGGCAATCACACATCGAACTACGCAATCCAAATGCGTGCAAAATCGGAAGGTGTGTTTGGCACAAACATCACCACTCCGTAAAACAGATAACTAGGGTCGACCCATACGCCTCCCACAAGAAAACACCAAATGGCCAACTCCCACTGGAGCACAAAATGGAGACGCCGTGGACTGATCACACCGCCATATAAGGTGTCATGCCTCGGTGCCAAGAGGACATGCATGTGGTATCCCACAGGTGGTTATAGCTCAGGTATACCCTACGGTATTCTAACAAAATACCATGTCACAACACATGCAACACAATATCAACACAAATGGGTTCTAACGTGTACATGTTAAATCAAACGAATCATCAACACAAGTCTCCAAAAATATACTAACATGTACATCACGACAAAAATAGAAATAAATATTAAACATGATAAATGAGTCCAAAGAGTAAAAGTTATAATATTCTAAAGATCAAAATAAACTATCATATGAACTTCACTAAGATCAAGGTATTGAGACAATATTCAAAATCAAAACTAACAAACTAAAATTAAAGAGTATCGCTGAATGAGTATGGAATCCGTACTTGGAATCTATAATGCAATACCCAAATTTATATTCCAAATATACTTCTTAAATCCCTCCGTCTGATCTAATTAAATAAAATAATAATTAATATAAGTACGTTTGCAAAATTATTCTTTCCATCTTTAAATCTTTAAGAAACTCATTTATTATTATTATTAATTATTATAATAATTATTATTATCATTATTATGTTTTTTTGTAAATTTCTAATTTTAAATTCTCTGTTAGTCTTATAAAATACCATATCACATATTTTAATAATTAATTACCGGATAAAGCTTTGTTCAAAAATCTTGATTGCAAATGTAATCCATGTGCAATCCTTTCATATATATATGTGTGTGTGTGTGGATATTATATATCATTCAATCCTAACACAATAGCTTCAAGATAATGAATTCCTTATTATAATAATAACAAATCATTAGCAAAAAACCACAGCACTTGGCGCAGCGATAAGTTTCCACCTGGGGTGAACCGTAAACCCGGACATCCTGAGATCGATTCCCGCCTGCAACAAGTGTGAGGACCAATTAAAAATTGTTCTGTGTGGCCACGGATTGCACATTTCTGGACAGAGCCATGTCTTAGGTCGAGCCTGTGCGTAAAGCCTGGTCCGGGGTGGGGAGATTAAGTCCGACTGCGGTTGGGAAATTACACATTATCAAAAAACAATCATCAATAAAGGGAAAAAAATCATACATATACATGTTTTGACAATTCGTAACAGGGAGAATCTTACATATATATGTATTGCAATAGTAAGACTCAATGGTTAATCATCATATACATAAAATAATAGGAAAAAAAATGCAACTATTTTTGATTGTTCAGGATGATCTCATTCTAACTTATTAATAGTACAAACATAATAAAAAAAATAACTTACTTTACTTGCTTCTTTCTATCTTCAACCCACAATGAATTACCTAAGCCTTCTTCTCTCAAATCTGTCTAACTGGTGCGGCGCCGCTTCTTTTCAGTGCATACAAGTAATAATAAATTTTAGGTTTCAATTATTATTTATTCATTAATATTTCTTATTAATTCTCCTAATTATAATAGGATTTTAATATTACCCACATAAATTAAACCCAATTAATATTCAAGGCTCAATTTAATCAAATAAATTTATCCACCACTTATTAATATTTATTAGTCCACATAAATTAAATGACTAGATTGACCCAAAGAAAAGACAAAGTCCAATTAATATGTTTTAAAACAAAATAATTTTTTATTTTTTAATATTATTTTTTTCAGGTATTACATCATCTACCCCTTAAAAAGAATTCCGTCCCCGGAATCAAAAGAATAGAACGTACCTAATTTACATAGAGATGCGGATACTCCGCTCGAATAGATTCCTCCATTTCCCAAGTAGCTTCCCACTCCGAATGATTCCTCCATAAAACCTTAACAAACGGAATAGTCTTCATTCTCATAATACGTTCTTGACGATCCAAAATCGCCTCCGCTTTCTCCTCACAAGTAAGATCCTCCCGAGTCTTATTGAATGGATATTTCACCACGTGCAACGGATGATAATGATAACTCCTCAACACCGACACATTTAACACATTGTGCACGTGAGCTAGCTGTGGAGGCAAAGCTAACCGATACGCAACTTCACCAACCCTCTCCAAAATTTTAAATGGGACAATATAACGCGGACTAAGCTTTCCTTTCAACCCAAATCGCTGAATGCCCTTCCAAGGACAAACTTTTAGAAACACGTGCTCACCAGGTTCAAACTCTAAAGTCCTCATATGCTTACCAGCAACACACTTCTGACGTGATCGAGCTGACTTCAATTTCTCCTTAGCCACCACTACCTTCTCCATAGTGATTTGAACTAACGCATGCCCTTTTTTTGGCTCTTTCACCAACCTCATCCCAACAAGTCGGTGCCCGACACTTCCTACCATACAATGCCTCAAACGGATCCATTCCAATACTTGCATGCCAGCTGTTGTTTTAAGCAAACTCAACTAGGCTCAAGTAATCATTCCAATTACCCGACCACTCAACTTCACAAGACTTCAACATGTCCCCTAATGTCTGAATAGTCCTCTCGGATTTCCCATCAGTTTGCGAATGAAAAGAAGTACTAAAGTTGAGCCGAGTGCCCCAAGCTCGTTGAAACCCTTTCCAGAATGGTGAAGTGAACCGTGGGTTCTGATTTGAAACAATAGACACCAGAGTACCATGAAGTCTAACAATCTCCTGCCGAAAGATATGTGCCAACCTATCCACCGAGTAACCCTCACGGATAGCCAAAAAGTGTGCCGATTTGTTCAGTCGATCCACCACTACCAAAATGGCATCATTCTTCCTAAAACTCTTTGACAAACCAATCACAAAATCCATCGTGATATCCTCCCACTTTCATACTGGAATGTCTAACTATTGTAGCAAACCACTAGCTCGTTGATGTTCTATCTTCACTTGTTGACAAGTGAGACACTTGCCCACATATTCAGCCACGTCTCATTTCATCCCATACCATCAAAAATTCTTCTTCAAATCCCTATACATCTTCGTAGAACCTAGACGAATAGAAAATGGCGAACTATGAGCCTCAGCCAACACCGCCTCCCAAATGATTGGATCCAATGGTACACACAACCGCTCACCCAACTAAATCACACCATGGTCATCAATACGAAACTCGGGTTATTTTCCCTCCATATTTTCCGCCATACTCCACAATTCTCCATTTTCATTTTGAGCTTCTTTCACCCGGGAGATAAGAGAGTGCTCCACTCTCATACCTGCCAAATGCACATCTGAACATTGCACATACAACTCCAACTCTAACCGCTCCATATTCAAAATAAGCTGAGGTTATGTAATAAGGGCTGGTACAGTCCCTGAATTCTTTCGGCTAAGAGCATCTGTAACAACATTTGCCTTCCCCAGGTGATACTGAATTCTAGCATCATAATCTTTTAGAAGCTCTAACCAACGCCTCTGCCTCATGTTGAGCTCCTTCTAAGTGAAGATGTATTTAAGACTTTTGTGATCGCTGAAGATATCACAAGTCTCCCCATACAAATAATGCCTCCAAATCTTTAGGGCAAAGATCACCACTGCCAACTCCAAATCATGTGTGGGGTAATTCACCTTATAAGGTTTAAGCTGCCTAGAAGCATAAGAAAGCACCTTACCGTGTTGCATCAAAACACACCCCAAGCCCTTCTTAGAAGCATCACTATAAATCTGGTAACCTCCTGTGTGACACCCCTAAATCCCGGTACTTCATGGCCTCATGATTCAGTGTTCACTTAATCAAAACATTCATATTTAACTAACCAATCATAACAAAATTGAATAATAAACCTTCCCTTAAGGGATTACATTAATAAAATCTCCCAGGTTATCTAACCTTTAAGTACAATCATTCAAATGCAGAAATTAAATAAATACTTCATTACATCAATCAAATTAAAGTCTGATAAATAACTATCAACATATTACAAGTCTTCAATACTTGTTCATCTTCCCCTTTCCCTTACTGGTGCTAGGTACATCTACCTTCTCATCCTTGGATATAATAGTTATATAAACAAGAGTGAACAACCAAATATCACTTGAAATAATAATGGATAAACTTTACAACATTTTCCAAATAATAGGCTCAATAGAACTGAATGATATGTTCTATTAACATTCTAAAGTATATTACTAAGGGTCTAATGACCACGAACCATGTCCACGGTTATAAGTAATCTTTTAACTCTAACTTTAACAGTCATAAGACTATAAGGACTCCACGTACTTAGGGGGATCAGCCCTTCGTACAATGTATTGTGCACAACCATTTCAACACTAAGTGTAAACCCCTAATAATAGGGTTGTTCATCTCAGTATTTTGATTACAAGTCCTTACAAAAGTAAGTTTGGATTGGATACATTTTAAGGTAATTTGGAATTCAACGAACATCAACTAAGGATTAGTTGAATAAAAGATAATCACATTATGCTATGGAATAAATCATAAGTGAATTAACATTGTATATTAATGTTATGCTTTAGGAATAATCTAATAGCAAAAATATTGAATAACTATCACATACCTTGCTTAAACAATATATTAAGCCAAGGTTATTTAGAATTGAATACTAAGCATGCATAACGAATAACAATTTGAATAATAAAAACTATTCAACAATAGTATATTGTATTAAATAAACTTGCATGCTATTTGACAAGTTAAAAAAAAGAAAAACTTGTTTAACATAAAAATAAGGTTTAGAAAAAAACTTGCATCATCATGAATAAACTAGATACAAGTGCTTGCGAAAGTACAGTTGAAATAGGACAAGTAAACTTGCATAACAATAAACAAAATAGCTCAACGAAAGTATAGAGTTAGAAAACTTGCTCAATTATAAAAGTAGAATTAGAGAACTTGCTCAATGTAAAAAGATAAGTTTAGAAACTTGCCTCGAGTGTAAGCTATAATATTAAACTCACATTCACCTACATATAAGTTTAGAACCACCATCTATTAGATATACTAACATTCACGTTCCAACATAACACGCGTTTCTAGTTAGACTTATTATTTTAGCACAAATCTTAAGCTACCATACAAATATCAAAAATTACAATTGTTAACCTTCCCAACACTAATTTACTAATCATCATGCTCACTAAGTTATAATATACCATGTTCATCACTTACTAATCATTTGAATCATTGAATTTATCAATTACATATCATGGTTTTGTTTTAACCTTCTTACTACATGTTTGATACATTAACATAACCTTAGACCAAGTGGTAAGGCTTCCCCAAAATCTGCAGCAACAACAGAAGGCTCTGCCTCAGATTAGTGTATGGCGTAGCTGTACAGTTTTTAGCCTTGGCACCAGCGAAGCTGTGCTGATGCATAGACAGTAGCAAAGTCGGCTATGAACAGTAGCCGACTTTAGCCCAACAAACATGAACTTCACCAACAAAACAATAATATTAACATATAAAATAAATATAAAACTATCAGAAACATGATTGTTAACATATTCAACAACTTAGCACAATTTAACAACACTTTTAACTATTTTAATTTCTCAAATTTCTCATTATCATATGAAAACTCCATTTTTGAGTTTCTTCACAAAAATTAACACTATGATTTCAATTCCTCACCAAATCACTTCATTCAAATTACATTATATTCGTTTCTTAATGAACTAGCATAAACAAGCTTCAATTTGTAGTTTAGCATATGAATTAACCATCAAAATTGATACTTACACAAGCCACATAAGAAAATATTCATACGAACATACACTGTCATATTTTTTTTCTACTGTTATCTGAAATTAGCATGCAATTTCCTTGTTTAAACACTAGTTCTAACATCACAAACACATATAATCATCATAATTTAATTGTATAGCAACAATTCAAAACATAGAAATTCACATAGTATAAAATTATTGTCGTAGAACATATATATATATATATATATATATATATAATACTAAGGTTTAGATAAAATACCTTCAAATTGCTTGAAATCCTTGTTATCACTGAAAATAGTTTAAAGAATTCAGAACCTTCTCTTGTTGTTTCTCTCTCTCAAAATCTCTAAACTTTTCTTTTTCTCAAAACTCTCTCTAGTTTTTCTTTCTTTTCTCAGTAATAGTCTAGGATACTAACAACGTAACCCAACTGATAAACCAACGTAAACATAAAACGACTATGGCCACAATAAGCCTAATAATTATATCAGTTACAATTACAATTACAAAATATAACGTATAACTTGCAAATATATTTATATTTTATTTATTTATTTTATTATTATTGTAATTCAAAATTAAAAAGGAAATCCAAAAGTCATAGGGCATTGTTTAGCAAAGCTCTAAAAATAAAGACTTAATATACTTGAGCCTTGTTTGGGTAAACTCAATTAAAACTACTTTAATTTATTTTAATACTCCTTATAATATAGTTATTTGTCACACTATATTTAATTAAGTTTTCATACTTAATTAATTAATTCAAATAACAATTTATTAAATAAATCATTTAATCACATAACTCAATACAAATAATTAACCATCAAATTGAAATATCAATATAATAATAATTTCCTTAACTAGTTAATTATTTATTTAACAAATAATAACCAAATAAAATCAAATCAATTAAACAAATATTTATTCAACGATAAACATATCCATTAAATATTTATATAATTCAATAACTATTTAAACATTACAATTTGAAATTCTGGATTGTTACATCCTTCCCTCCTTACAAGGATTCTGTCCCCAGAATCACAACTCAAACAATCAAATCGTCATATTTTTCCCTTCTGACAAAGATTCTATCCCCAGAATCGATGACATAGATTAAACAAATAACTCAGGATAATTTTTCATCATTTCAGCTTCGAGTTCCCACGTTGCCTCTTCGACATTGTGGTTTCTCTATATCACCTTCACAAAAGGTATCACTTTATTTTTGAGCACTTGTTCTTTCCTGTCGACTATCTGAATAGGAATCTCTTCATAAGAAAAATCTTTATTGAACTGCAACAGTTCATACTCGATCACATGCTTGTAATCGGGTTTATACGGTCGTAATATCGAAACGTAAAAAATATTATGAACGTTTTCTAACTCTGGAGGTAGAGCTACCTCAAAAGCCACTTCTCCAACTCTTCGCAGCACTTCGAAGGGTCCAATAAACCTTGGTCTTAGCTTTCCCTTTTTATCGAAATGAATTTTCCCCTTCCAAAGAAAAACTTTTAGGAATACATAATTTCCTACGTCGAATGCACGATCCTGTTTGTGATGATCAACATACTTTTTCTGTCTGTCTTAGGCTGCTACCAATCTTGTCCTGGTGAGTTTGATAACCTCAGCAGTTTGTTGTACCAGTTCTGGTCCTAACAATTGGCATTCACCGACTTCATCCCAGCACAATGGAGTTCTGCACTTTCTGCCGTATAATGCCTCGTAAGGCAGCATGCCGATGCTCGCGTGATAACTATTGTTGTAAGCGAATTCCACCAATGTTAAATGTTATTCCCAGCTTCCTTTGAAATCTATAATGCATGCTCTCAGCATATCTTCCAACGTTTGGATTGTTCGTTCACTTTGCCCGTCTGTTTGCGGATGGTATGTTGTACTCATTCGCAATTGTGTTCTCATACATTCTTGTAGTCTCTTCTAGAAGTTTGACGTAAATCGCATATCTCTATCTGACACAATTATGGTACTCCATGTCTTGAGACGATCTCTTTAACGTACAATCTTGCCAACTGATCAAGATTGAACCTAATCTTAATTGGCAAAAAGTGTGCTGATTTTGTCAGTCTGTCCACTATCACCCAAATCGCATCGCATCCTCTCTGAGTAGTTGGAAGACTCACCACAAAACCCATTGTGATGTGTTCCCACTTCCATTCTGGTATTTCCAATGGTTGAAGTAATCCGCTTGGTCTTTGATGCTCGACCTTCACTCTCTGATATGTCAAGCACCTTGCAACGCATTCTGCAACGTCTCTTTTCATATTTGGCCATCAAAAATGTCGCCGCAAATCTTGATACATTTTCGTACTTCCCGGATGAATTGAATATCTTGTGTTGTGTGCTTCAGTCAAGATTCTGTCATTAATCTCCGGTACTGCTGGAACCCAAATTCTTTCCTCGAACCGTAGTAGCCCTTTGGTATCGATCTTGTATTTTACATCACTACCCTCAACCACTTTCTCTTTGATCATTTCGCATTCTTTATCTTGTAGTTGAGCATTCTTCACTTTGTCCACCAAAGTTGGACTAGCTTCTATCTGGTATAATGTTTTGTCAGTTTCTTTTAGAAATTTGATTTCCAACTCTAGCCTTGCCATCTATGAAATAAGCTCTTCCTGGTTGGTTAAAAACATCAATTTTTCTCGACCTTTTCTGCTTAAAGCATCTGCAACCACATTCACTTTGCCTGGATGATAAAAGATCTCACAATCGTAATCTTTTATCAATTCCATCCATCTTCTTCGACGCATATTCTGATCCTTCTGTGTGAAAATATACTTCAGACTTTTATGGTCTGTGTAGATCTCACATTTTTCTCGATAAACATAGTGTCTCCATATCTTCAGAGCAAATACTACTGCATCCAATTCTAAATCATGAGTTGTATAAACTTTCTCATAATCCTTCAGTTGTCTTGATGCATACACGATAACTTTGTCGTTCTACATAAGAACACAACCCAACCCTTTATGTGAGGCATCACTAAACAACACAAAGTTTCCTGTATTATTTGGTAATGACAACACATGTGCCACACTTAATTTCTTCTTCAAATCTTGAAAACTCTCTTCACATTTCTATGTCCAAACAAATTTTACCGCATTCATTGTCAAATTTGTTAGCAGAGTGGCTATCTTAGAAAAATCTTGAATAAATCTTCTATAATAACCGGCCAGTCCCAAGAAAATCCTTACCTTCGACGGTGTTCTTGGTTGTTCCCAATTGATTACAGCTTCCACTTTTGATGGATCCACTGAAATCCCATCTTTGTCAATCACATGCCCAAGAAATTGTACACAATCTAGCCAAAATTCGTACTTAGAGAATTTCGCATACAACTTTTCCCGTCTCAGTGTTTCCAACGTCAAACGTAAGTGTTCCACGTGTTCTTCTTGAGTTTTGGAATACACCAGAATGTCGTCGATAAATACCACTACAAACTTGTCTATGAATGGTTTAAACACCATGTTCATCAAATCCATGAATGCAACAGGGGCATTGTTCAAACCAAAAGACATCACCAGAAACTCGTAATGTCCATATCGAGTTCTGAATGCCGTTCTAGGTATATCCTCCTTCCTCACTTTTCAATTGGTTATACCCACTTCTCAAATCTTTTTTCGAGAAGTATTTATCACCCTTCAACAGATCAAACAAGTCATCTATTCTTGGAAATGGATATTTATTTTTAATAGTGACTTTGTTTAATTCTCTATAATCAATGCAAAAACACATCGACCCATCCTTCTTCTTCACGAACAACACTAGCACTCCCCACGGTGATACGCTTGGTTAAATATACTTCTTGTCTATCAGCTCTTGCAGTTGTACCATTAGTTCCTTCATCTCTACCGGAGCCATTCTGTACAGGGCCTTCGATATCGGTGCTGTTCTTGGCGCAAAGTCGATCATGAACTCAATCTCTCTGTCAGGCGGAAGTCCTGGAAAATCCTCCGGAAACACATCTATAAATTCCCTAACCACGGGTATCTCTTCCAATTTCACATCCTTCTTCTGAGTATCGACTATGTAAGCTAAATATCTCATACAGCCTTGACTCAATAATTTCTTGGCCTGCATAATCGTCAGACATCTCATTTGTCTAGGCGATTTGCTACCATAGAAAACTACCTTTGACGGAGTCATAAGGTTTACACATTTCTTTTGGCAATCAATTACCGCTCCATATTTGACCAGCCAATCCATTCCCAAAATAACGCTAAACTCTATAAGTCTAATCAAAATCAAATCTACCATCATGATATTCCCCTTAATACTCACCTTAAAGTTCTTGTATACGAACCTAACATGAATTACCTCCTTATTCACAATTTCTATATTTAAAGGGAAATTCATTCTTCACTAGGTATTTCTAACTTCTTAGCAAATTCATTAGATATTAACGAGCAAGTAGCACCCGAATCAAATAATACATAAGCATTTATATCATTGATTGGGATAATACTTGACACCACATCTTTTGATTGCACAACATCTTGCACAGTCATGTTAAAGATTCTGGCTGTGGGTTTGTTAGATGTTGTAGGTCCAACAATGCCCATGTACCTCCACTGTTACCTCCATTGCTTCTGGTTGTCTCTCCAGCCTTCTTCTTAGGGCATTCACGAGCAAAGTGATCCTTGGATCCGCACGTGAAGCACATGTTCTTCTTAGGTTGAGTGCAATTTGGGGTGATGTGACCCTCTTGGCCATAATTAAAGCATACACGTTTCCCCCATCAAGCACGCACCCTTGTGAAACTTCCCGTATGTAACACATGCTTCAAACATCTTATTTTGCTAGTTACCCTGCTGGTTTCCAGCACCCACGTTCCCATTCCACTTCCTCTTCAAATTGTTGTTGCCGTTTCCACTACTACCACCTCCATTCTTGATCTCCACTTCATTCTTCTTCTTCTTCTTCTTCTTCTTCTATTCTTGATTGAACTTTTTCACTGCCTCGCCTCTACCTTCAGCGAGTATTGCCTTCTCCATCATTGCTGCAAAAGTCTTCAACTGGAACAGGGAGACCCTACTGTACAACCAAGGCTTTAGTCATTGTTCAAATCTCTTCTCCTTGCGCTTGTCCGTGCTGACTTTATATGGCGCAAACCTCGCCAACTCGTTGAATTTAGCGCCATACTCAGACACCGTCATCGTTCCCTGCTTCAGTTCCAAAAATTGCACATCTAGCTGACTCTTTGAACTCTCTAGGAAATAGGTCTCAAAGAATAACTCCTTAAACCTATCCCAGGTTATTAGTCCTTGTCCTTCTCGGGTTTTATTGGCTTGCCACCAATAACTAGCCTCTGCTTTCAACATTAATGTTACGAAAGAACTACCGACATTTGGCGCAGCGGTTAAGGATTGACTGGGGGCGAGCCATAAACCCGGACGTCTTCAGTTCGATCCTTTCTAGCAACATTTATTAAACTCAGAAATGGGCGTGGTGGCCACGGTCGCACGTTTCAGGGTGGAGCCATGTCTTAGGCCGTGCCTGTGTATAAGCCTGGTCCGGGGTGGGGAGATTAGTGCGACTGCGGTAGAGAAACTCCACATTATAAAAAAAATGAATATTGCGAAAGCAGTCTTCTAATCATCCCCTACCCTAGTGATATCAAACACCTTTTCTATCTCCATAATCCAGGTTTGTGCCTCGACTGAATTCATGGACCCACGTAATTCAGGTGGTCCAACCGGCTTGAAATTCTTAAACATTGTACCTTGGTTCTGTTGTTGATTCAGCAACGCTTCTGTTAGTAACGTCACTAGTTGTTGAACGGGGTTAGCATCAACATTGTCGTTATTGGTTTCTTCAGTGGTTCTCTGTCGTGGTGCTTGACGTCTGAGAGGCATTTTCTGTTAAAATACAGACTCATTAGATTATTACTCAACTTCTTTAAGTACTTTCTACTTAACTTGCCTCCAAAAAGAAATAACCACATAACACATAGCACTTTGAATGAAACAATAACTTTTATTTATTCATAATCTCTTCGAAAATTTAAAACGATAGCATCACTGCTATTTGCATAACCTTCCTGAACTACAAAAGTTTCAGGATAACATCATAATTATCATATACCATGGTTACATAACACTAGCGATTAACACATTATTTAAAATTTTATTAATCGCATGCATTCCCTATGATGTCCTACTAAGATAATCCATAGCCTTTCGACACTCTTCTTCCATAACCTGAAACATTTTTCGTCGATCTAACACGTACGATGGCAGAATCTTGAACTGAATAAGATATCCCATGACCCGATCTTGAGCTCAATTAATCGTGGCGTTGAATACTTTATCCATCTCCTCCATCTTCATCCTCTTTGCTTGTGCGTCTCTCGCTACTATTCCGGTTCATTGAAAAGCTTCCTCGTATGCATCTTCAGCTCTTTCTCTCTTAGTAGCTTCTTCCTTTAGTTTGTTCTTCAGTTCTGCGATCACCTCGATCAGTTGTTCTTTCTCTCCTTCTGTGTGTACTAGCTTCTCCTCAACATTAGTCCATCGTTCCTCACGATCCTGGATCTCATCGTCCTTCTGTGTCATTGCAGTCCATTGTTCAGCTACTATCTCTTGCAATTCCTCGACTGTATCTTGAAGTTCCACGATACGGTCGTATACTTCATCGTACATACGAGCAGCTATCGAGGTTAGTGGTATCTCTTCCTCCTCTTCCTCGTCATCCTCATTCTCTTGTGGCAGCTCAACGAGATCCTCCTCATCCGTTTCCACGTCATCATCCTCATCTTCAACCACAGTGACCAACGGGGCTGACTCCCATGGCCGTAGTTGTTCTTAAACAACCTAAATGTCGCAAGTCCCCTCCTCTATAAGCATCTGAGGTCCCTCCTCCCTAGCCTGACTGGAGTCTCCGACATTAGTCATCCTGACAATAAAATTTAAAGTTTTAATTATTAATCATTACTACTCGACACTCACGACCACATAAGTTGTAATCATGTAAGCACATAAGTGTTTTATTACTTCTTCCTTAAAACTCAATAAGAGTTTATCATCACTATCTTTTCAAAGGTTACTTCCTAAGGCTTTTTCCCCACCTAAGGTTCATAACCTAAAGCTTTGATACCAACTTGTGACACCCCCAAATCCTGGTACTTCATTACCTCAAGATTTGGTGTTCACTTAATCAAAACATTCATATCTAACTACCCAATCATAACAAAATTGAATAATAAACATTCCCTTAAGGGATTACATTAATAAAATTTCCCAGGTTATCTAACCTTTAAGTACAATCATTCAAATGCGGAAATTAAATAAATATTTCATTACATCAATCAAATTAAAGTCTGATAAATAACTGTTAACATATTACAAGTATTCAATACTTGTTCATCTTCCTCTTTCCCTTACTGGTGCTAGGTACATCTACCTTCTCATCCTTGACTGTAATAGTTATATAAGAAAGAGTGAGCAACTAAAGCTCACTTGAAATAATAATGGATAAACTTTACAATATTTGCCAAATAATAGGCTCAAAAGAACTGAATAATATGTTCTATTAACATTCTAAAGTATACTACTGAGGGTCTAATGACCACGAACCATGTCCACAGTTATAAGTAATCTTTTAACTTTAACAGTCATAAGACTATAAGGACTCCACGTACTTAGGGGGATGGTTGGGAAACTCCACATTATAAAAAAAAGTACTTAGGGGGATCAGCCCTTCATACAATGTATTGTACACAACCATTTCAATGCTAAGCCTAAACCCCTAATAATAGGGTTGTTCATATCAGTATTTAGATTACAAGTCCACACCAAAGTAAGTTTAGTTTGGATACATTTCAAGGTAATTTGGAATTCAACGAACATCAACTAAGGATTAGTTGAATAAAAGATAATCACATTATGCTATTGAATAAATCCTAAGTGAATTAACATTGTATATTAAAGTTATGCTTTAGAAATAATCTAATAGCATAAATATTGAATAACTATCACATACCTTGCTTGAACAATATTAAGCCAAGGTTATTTAGAATTGAATACTAAGCATACATAACGAATAGCAATTTGAACAATAATAACTATTCAACAACAATATATTGGATTGAATAAACTTGCATGCTATTTGACAAGTTAAAAATAAGAAAAACTTTTTTAACATAAAAATAAGGTTTAGAAAAAAACTTGCATCATCATGAACAAACTAGATACAAGAGCTTGCGAAAGTACAGTTGAAATAGGACAAGTAAACTTGCATAACAATAAACAAACTAGCTCAATGAAAGTGTAGAGTTAGAAAACTTACTCAATTGTAAAAGTATAATTAGAGAACGTGCTCAATGTAAAAAGATAAGTTTAGAAACTTGCCTCGAGTGTAAGCTATAATATTAAACTCATGTTCACCTACATATAGGTTTAGAACCACCATCTATTAGATATACTAACATTCACGTTCCAACATAACACACATTTCTAGTTAGACTTATTATTTTAGCACAAGTCTTAAGCTACCATACAAATATCAGAAATTACAAGTGTTAATCTTTTTTGTTGTTGCTAAATTTAGACTGAAATAAATAAAATAGGGGATTACAGAACCGCATGGGAGAGACCCAAACAAAAATAGCAGAGACACCATAGGACATGCCCTATGGTGTAAAGACTATAACAGGATACAGGCGACAACCAGAAAAAAAAAGATACAGTACATGTCAAAGCATAATAAAGAAGATGCCCGAGCACGGAACCCACGAACCAGCTACCACTCGTGGCCGAAGCCTCACTCTAAGCCACTCAAGAGACCATCAGGAAAAACCATAGTTAAAGACCGAACTGGCCGAATCCGAAGCCCCACTCTACGAAGACCCACTCGAGGCCGAATCTCATTCTACGAAGATCCGCTCTACAAAGACGCTTTACCGAGTCCGACAAAACCGAAGATCTAGCCATCCGAACCCCTCTTGGCCGAAAGCCCCTTAATGTCAAAGTCCAAACCACTGAACATGAAAGCGAAGTCATAAGGCCGAACTGGCCGAAGCTAGCCCGAGTCGAAGCCCCACTCTTCGAAGATAACCCACTCGAGGCCGAAACTCACTCTACGAAGACCCACATTCCAAAACCGCTCTATGAAGGTGACCCCCACCAGGCTGAAGCAGCACTCTACGGAACGACCGAAGCCCCACTCGTGGATGAAGCCCACTAGACAAAGATCCATGCTACAAAGACAGTGAGGCCCCATAGCCGAGGACATCATAACTAAAACCGAGCGAAATGTCCGAAGCAGGCGGAACTGTATGGAGACTACCCACCCAAGGCTGAAGCCCCACTCTACGAATTATCTGTTCTACGAAGACCCACTCTCCGAAACCTCTCTCTACGAAAACCCCCTTGGGCATACTCCACTCTACGAAACTCACTCTACGAGTCCCTACTCTACGAAACCACGCTCTTCGAAAGCCCCACTCAACAAAGCACCACTCTACGAGTCCCCACTCTACGAAGGCCCCATCTCTACCGAGTGCAGCTCTATGAGAGCAGCTACAGTACAAAGGATCTATAACATTGTCTAAAGTTGATTTTTTGAAATTTAGCATTAGAATGAAGCCCACACTTTACCAAATGAATAATATCACGAATTAGGATCCGAGCAGGAGTGGATGTATGGGAGAAAATCCTAGCATTTCTTTCAGTCCAGATTCTATAGACCACAGTAGCAAATCCAAAATGGAGACGACTAGAGTGAAAGCTTGTACGGGAGCGGCTAGAGATAAAGCCAGTAATAGAGGCCCAACTCGTACTAAACCCTCTCCAACCACACTACCTTAGGACATCTATCAAAATCTAAAAAGAAAAATAGCATTCAAAGTATAGATGGTTAAAAGTTTCCCTATCATTAGAGCAGAGCACACACATAGGGTCAATAGCAAGGCCAAATTGTGTTAAAAACAGTTTTGAAAGATCTTCATCAAAATTAATCCAGCAGGCATCATGGGCTAGTTTATCTCTCTAGAAATGTGCTCTCCATTCTCACTAGGATCCTAGGCTTCTTTCCCCCACCTTTTGCTTCTTCCTCTTACCGTTAACTCCTTCTTTCCTTTTCAGCCTCCCGCCCTCCCTCACCTACCTTTTCCATCTTCACCAACCATTATGTTTACCCGTTTGGACCTTCCCCCTCCTCCATCCTCCTTTCTCCCCCCCCCCCCCCGTCCTCCACCGTCATCCTCCTTTCTCCCGTCCTCCCCCGTCCTTCATTCTAGACTTCTGCGGTGCCTCTGCTATCCAGAGCCATGGTTGACCACCCCCATCTCTCAGCTGGAAACTCCGTGAGTAGCCCGTCCCGCAATCTTTTTGCAGAATATGACTTTTCAAGGCCGAGTTCCCCCACTAAATCGGTGGAAATGGTGGACTCGAAGCCTAACCCCTCGAATATTTCTATAAGCTCGGATGAATCAAATGCTTTTGAAGATCAGCTTGGAGAGAACTTTGGCCCAGCCTCTAGTTCGGAAGCTCAAGATATCTTTAAAGCAGCTCATTTCTTCTCTAGGAATAGCCGAGAGGAGGCCCTAGCCAAAAGGAGGAAGAATGCAAAGTTAATGGAATATATATTTGCCTTGGGTCTCCCTTTGTATGATGTTAATAACCTTTCCACTATAGGGACTTCTGCTGCTCTAACAAATGCCCGTAAGGTACTCGAATCCAGTCCTTTGTTTGGACGGAGTTCACCAAAGGAAGCATAGTCTCCTCCCCTTACCTCCCTGGCCACTACTTCGGGTAGTGTTCCGAAGTCTGTGGCTCCTCCCCTTCTGGTCCTGGAGAAAGCCGACAACCAGCCCATTCTTCTTAAATCTTGGAGCTCGATTGTTTCAAACTCTATCTCAGAGAAGAACTTGGGTCTGAGCTTCTTCCCCCTGCCTTGGCTGAAGGGAGTGGTAAGATTAATTCGCCAGTTGAAGTCCTAAAGATTGGCCTGCATAAGTGGTCCACCAGTTAGTTGGTCATTTCATTTAGTCAAATCTGCCTTTCAAGCTTGTAGAGACCTCGGCAAAGAAGCTTTGGGGACACTTGGGTTTGGCTAAAGTTTATCTCCATGACAAGGTGTATTTCATATTCAAGTTCGACTCAGAAGCTGACAGGGACAATTTTCTAGCAACAGGGCCATGGTATATAGCATCAAAGCTTCTTCTTCTACAGCATTGGCATGAAGGGGTTAAACTTGCAAATGTCGACTGTAGCAAAGTCCCAATCTGGGTTAAATTTAGCAACATTCCCCTCTCTTACTGGACAAAAGAGGGTTTGAGCTACCTGGCGAGTGCTGTTGGTCGTCCATTATTTGCAGATGATATGACATCTAAGCTTGATCCAATGAGCTATGCCAGGATTTGTATTGAGATGAATGCCTCGTATAAGTTCCCGACCTTAATTAATGCAGTTGTTTTCAATGGAGCGGACTTGGCTGAAGATATCGTTGAGGTGAAAGTAAAGTATTGGAGCAGACCTCCTTCTTGCTCAAATTATAACTGTTTCGGTCATTCCTTGCTCCGATGTCCTAAATTAAACTTTCAGTGGGTACCCAAGGCTCCGCCTTGTCCTCCTGAGGCCAATTATCCACCCATCTCAATTACTACCAAAGCCTCTCCTCCCATTGATCCGGAAGGTTCTTGGGCAGCTGTCTCCAAAGGACCTAAAAACCATACTCCCCTCCTGCTGTCCACCCAGTTCCTTTTTCAAATACCTTCAACCCTATTGCTTATCCCCTTCTTCCCGACGACGACTCTGAATCTCATGTTCCCCCCAACCGCTGGTGGATAGGCTCAAGCAGGTCAACAAAAAGGAATGTAGGGACCTAAAGCATAAATCCGGGCCTGGGAAAGAGCCACTTCAAAATTCTAAGAAAAGAAATAAAGGTCCAAGGGGGTCTTCCCCTTCTTGATTAAGCTTATCCCCCATTCACTATGACATATTTTTGTTACTATAATGTCAGGGGTTTAAATAAGAAGCCAAAGCAGGTGCTCATTCGTAACCTTTTGTTAAACAACCATATCTCTTTTGTGGGCCTTATTGAGACTAGAATCAAAGCTCCAAAGGCTCTCAGGATCTCGAGAGCCTTGTGTCGTAACTGGGTTTGGACATTCAACTATGATCACCATCCGAACGGCAGGATCTGGGTGGGGTGGGATCCTAATATCTGGAGAATGGATAGCCTGTTTCAATCTTCTCAACTATCCCATTTCAAACTTACCCTTATTCATGGTGATTCCCTTATTCTGGTTTCGATCGTTTATGGCTTGAATTCGGTAGTGGAGCGTAGGCAATTGTGGGATGACCTCAAATCTATATTCTTAACACTGTCAAACGGGTTTCTGAATCTGAAGGAGGTGATCCTTCCTGGGACGCTTGCATGACGGATTTCAATGACTGTTTAGACACTATCGGAGTAGATGACATTCGAGCTATTGGGCCTCTGCATACATGGTGTAATTGCCAGGTAGGAAACCCAATTTTCAGGAAGCTAGACAGAGTTATGGGCAACAATTCTTGGTTTAGCACCATGTCTGATTCCCAAACCACCTTTAGTCCCCGTGGCCTTTCCGAGCACTGCCCAGTTATTCTCAATACAGGTTATCATCTGAGGCGGCCTAAAAACCCTTTTAATTCTTTAATTTCATGCTCGAGTTAGATGGGTTCAAAGAAGTTGTTTCGGATTGTTAGACCAGTAGTATCCATGGGAATTCTTTTTACATCCTTAATGAGAAGTTGAGGAGAACAAAGAGATCTCTTGTTGCCTTGAATTCTTCTATAGATAATCTGTCGAGCAATGTAAGCAAGCTTCAAGGTCTTCTGGACTCCGTCCAAATGTCTCTCCAGGCTAATCCCTTGAACCCTCTTTGATTAGCTCAAGAATCGTCAACTATCCAATCTTTATGGAAAGCAATGGCTCTTGCAGAATCCCTCATGCTCAAGAAATCTAGAGCAATTTGGCTAGCCCAGGGAGATAAAAACACTAAGTTCTTTGCAACTGTTATTAAGAGTAATTGGAACCACAACAAAATTCTTTCTATCTTCAACAACTCGGGTGACTTAATTGAGGACCAGCAAGGTATCCAGCAGGTAGCGGTGGTCTATTACCAGGATCTTTTGGGATCATCCCTTTCATCCTATCTGGGGCGTGATGATCTTAAAAAATTTATTTCTAAGAGTATCTCTCCATCCCAGGCAGCTGCTTTAACCACTCCAATCCTTGATTCTGAAATTAAGGCGGTCCTTCAGTCCATGAAACAGAATAAGAGCCCGGGGCCTGATGGTTTCAATGTTAACTTCTTCCTTCACTGCTGGGATACAATCGGTCGAGACTTCACTGCTGCTGTCCACTCTTTCTTCAGAACCGGTCTCCTTCCGAGGGGAGTGAATGCTACGGTCATAGCCCTGATCCCGAAGACAGAAAACCCCTCCAATATGGCAGACTTCAGACCCATTTCTTGTTGCAACACAATATACAAATGTATAGCAAAGATTCTTGCCTATAGGCTAAAACTAGTCCTCCCGTCCCTTATAGACCATGCTCAGTCAGCTTTTATCTCGGGTAGAAGTATTAGCGATAATATTCTCCTTGCTCAGGAGCTGTTCAGAAACTATCATCGCCTATCTGGTCCGGCAAGGTGTGCTCTAAAAATTGATATCAAGAAAGCTTTTGACACACTTGACTGGGGTTTTCTTCTAGACCTGCTGAGTTTGCTTCAGTTTCCACCCATTTTTATAAACTGGATTAGAGAGTGCATCACAACGACAATGTGTTCTGTTAAAGTCAATGGCTCCCTTGCCGACTACTTTAAGGGAGCAAGGGGTCTTCGTCAAAGAGATCCTCTGTCCCCTTATCTGTTTGTTTTAGCCATGGAAGTATTCTCTATGATTCTGAATAAGGAAACTCTCCTGCCTAACTTCAAGTTCCATTGGAAAACAGAACCATGCAACATTACTCATTTATGTTTCGCGGATGATATTATAATGTTCTGCCATGGAGACCTGCCATCTGTTTCCATTATCCACTCGAGCATTCAATCATTCTCAATGTTCTCCGGATTAATCCCCAACGCTCTTAAAAGCCTATGTTTTCTAGCAAATGTCCCAAATGATGTCAAGGAAAGTATAAATCAGCAAATGGGTATACTGCTTGGAGTTCTTCCAATTAGATTTCTTGGAGTTCCCCTCATCTCTTCTAAACTTACACACTCCGACTGCCAGCCTCTGATTCACAGAATCACCGCGAGAGTCACCTCATGGACTTCCCGCTACCTCTCTTATGCCGGCAGAGTGCAGTTGATAAAATTAGTGCTATTTGCCATTCAATCTTACTGGGATGCCCACTTTATCTTGCCTAAATCAGTAATGCGTGCAATCCAATCTTTAATATGCAGATTCCTTTGGAAGGGCTCCTCTCTTCTAAGGTATGGTTCTAGAGTCGCTTGGAAGGATTTATCTACCCCCTATGCGGAGGGAGGCCTTGCTATAAAAAACCTTGCCGATTGGAACTCAGCCCTCACTTTATCCCATTTGCTCAGAGTTATTTCCCCTTCCCCAACATCATTATGGGAAAAGTGGGTCAAAGCCTCAGTTCTTCCAAAGATTAATTTCTGGCACTGTTCTACTCCTTCGTACTGCTCTTGGATTTGGCGTAAGATTCTTAAACTGCGACCTTTAGCTTTAACTTTTCTCATCTATAAAGTTGAGAATGGCAATTCCTTTAGATTATGGCATGACCCATGGTTGAATGGCCAAGCATTAAGCCCTTCCCCGCATTTTCTTTCCAATTCACGAATCCCAGTAAACACTCTTGTCTCTTTTGTCATATCATCGGGAGCTTGGGCTTTACCGGCAAGCAATCATCATGAAGTGCAACAACTCCGAGGCCTTATCACTTCTCTTCCTGCTCCGACTGCTGCCGATGACAAGATCTTATGGGAATCCTGTGAGCTGAAATATGTAAAGGCCTCTCTCATTTGGGAATCTATTTGGCCACGTGCTCCGCTAGTTCCATGGGCTGCTCTCCTATGGCATTCTCTTCACATTCCATGATTTTCCTTTATGCTCTGGCTTGCTCTTCGGCATAGATTACCCACGAATGACAAATTTTCTAGCTATTCTAGCTTCCGCCAGCTGACTTGCCCCCTCTGTGATTCCCATGTGGAAACATTCCCTCACTTGTTCTTCGAATGCCCCTATTCTTCCTATGTTCTCTCCACTATTTTAGCAGTGGGTGCCTGGACTAATGCTCCTATAAATTGGGACAACCTTGTGGACTACATTATCCAATATCAAGGGAGCAAACTTAGGTCGGATATTCTAAAGTTGGTTCTCTCCACCACAGTATACAAAATCTGGTCAGTCAGGAACATCCATTGTCCATAACAATACCAAGATGCCTATGGGGGTTCTCTCTAGGGAGATAACCAATGTCATTAAGGCTAGGTTATCCTCTTCCTCTGTTTTCTCTAAAAAAGTCCAAAATAGGCCCAACCTCAGGGGGTGGTTGTAGGGCTGGGTTCAGTTCATGGGGTGTCGGCTATTCCGCCGCTTCGGCGCTACCGGGAGAGTAGGTGGCTGGGCTCGTCTCAGTAGCGAATGTTAGCTATTGCTTCGGCTGGGGGTTTTTCGACAAGATCAGAGTTGGCAGTGTCTCTCCGGTACTCGCTCATGTTTATTCAGCTTGGTCATTATAGGGCTTATCCTACGCGCCTTCTGGCCACTGGTTCAATCTCAGCTTCGGGGTCTGCCTAAGCTTCGGGGTCTGCCTAGGGGTTGGGTAGGACAGGCATTAGGGAGTTCGGCCTCCTGGGTTGTTTGGAGGTAGAGGGTTTCAGTTCTTCTGCTGGGTTCGGCTAGCTGGCTCTAGCAGCATCTTCAGCTCGTTGATGTCTGCGATGGCAGTTCGGCTTCTCTGGCAGTTCGGTCTCTTCAGCAGCAGGGTTCGGCTCTAGGGACAATGAAGGGTTACATCAGTCTCTGGGCACGTTCTCATGGCCCGGCTAGGGGGGTTCACTGGTTTTGGTTTGGGGCTTGGGGACCCCTCTATGGATTCGGGGGGGGGGGGGGTTTGTTTGATAGAGCGCTGGTTGCTGTCTTCCGATTTCGGGCTTCGGTGCTCCCTCTTCGACTCGGTAGTCCAGTCTTGAGATGTTCGGGCTTCAGGGCTCCCGAATTTGGAGCTGGGTGGGTGAGTGTTCATTGGTTCGGCTTCATGGCGCTCGCAGTTCATTCAAGGGTTCAGCATTCTCAACTTCGGCTACCGCTTCAGTTCGGATTGGATAATCAATTTATTTCAGTCCGGATTGGTTCGGATGCTGCCTCCTTCTGGATTGTTTATCGATTCGTCTTATCGGGTCAGTGAAGGGCTAGTTTTGTAGCTTGGGTTCGGCTCCTTGGTTTAGTCTTGGGAAACTGGGGGATCTGGGCTACAGTTCAGTTAATTCTGTTGTCTTCGGCAGTTCTGCTTTGCAAATGGCAGGTTTGCAGCTTCATTTCGTCACCAGATTGTTTCATTTGGATGTTTAGTTTCAGCTGATTGTTTGTTTAAGCTTCAACTTGCTTCTTTATGCTTGCAGCTCTATTTTGTAATGTTCATTGTTGCTTTGGCTTGTTTGTTAGTCTTTAGTTGTCCATTTTGGGGGTTGTCCCATGTGGTTCAATCCTAAAACTTCTGGGGTATGCCCTTTGCGATTGTTTTATCTCTTTTTCTTCTCAATATACAAACAAATTTAGCAAAAAAAAATTGTGTTAATCTGTCGATGGTCCGAAGCCCCTTATGAAAATCAAGCCAGAGAATAAAAGATTGTCGGGGCGGCACAATCTTGTGCCAAACCAAGCTATGCCAAGACACGGTAGGCCCTGTCAACCGAATAGAATTCCAGATGGTAGTAGCCTTAACATCGTTTATACCATCCCATAAAAGACCATCACGGTTTGTAGAGTTACAAGGTCTAAAGTAGTCAAAAGAGTTCTGAAAATCAATAACATCCTGATGATTCGAAGCAGGTAAGACCCACCTAGAGTTATGAATGATGCTATTCACACAGGCATAAGGACCAAGACCAGAGTTGACAATCAGAGACGAGTGAACAGAATTTGCCAAAGGAGATTGTCCAATCCATAGGTCAAACCATAGGCTAGTATTTACTCCGTTTTCCATGTCAAAAGATATTTGCCTACGGGAAAAATCCCTGCATTGTAAAACTTTCCACCATATCCAAGAGCAGTCAGGAGGGATAGGAATAGCCCAAAATGATTTAGACTTGAGCAGTGTTTTATGAACCCATTTGGCACAAAGAGAAGGAGACAGGGGATTTATGACGTGCCAAAGGTGCATCAAGATAAGCAATTTATTCCATTCCGCTAGATTCTTTATTACTAGACCACCCTCTGCAAAGGGAAGATAAATCTTTGTCCAAGCAACTTTTGAGCCATGTTTGTCTATGGATGGACCCTTCCAAAGGAATCTATACATGGACGATTGAAGATCTTTTAAAACTGCTGCAGGAAGGATGAAGTGAGCTGACCAATAGGCTTGAGAGGCATGGACAACTGACTTTATAAGTTGCATACGGCCGGCGTAAGAAAGGGACTTATTTGTCCAAGAGCTAATTTTGGCTTTGACCCTTTCAAGGAGGGGGCGGTAGTCAGCAAGGTTAAGTTTCGAGGTGATCAAGGGAACCCCCAAGAATTTTGCAGGGAACACCCCCAACCAAAAATCCAAAAGGCTAAGGATAAGATTCGATTGGGCTAGAGGAACATGGGAGAGAAAATACATACTCTTTGAAGCATTGATGTGAAGTCCTGAGCCCAAGGAGAACTGGTCGAGACACTTCTTAATATGCCTGACAGAGTCGATATCACCATGACAAAAGATAAGAATGTCATCCGCAAAACAAAGATGGGTGATGGAAAGGGGCGCAGATCGCCAATGAAACAATCATTGGTGGACCCCACAACAGAATTATTGTCGGATTGAGAAAACGAAAAAAATACTTAATAAAAATAATGGCGAAAATTTTACCGTTAACTATTAAAACACTCGGTGTTCAAAGAACAGTAAATAAGCGTGGTTGCATAGTAGCACACGGTAGTGATTATTGATGCTTACGTGAGAAGTCACTCGGTATTGTTCAATTATTACTGCAGTAATTGCTGAAGAGTATTTTGCATAGTAAAATCTTTTTATATAAAACATAATACTTTTATAAAGTTATTCGTTTTATTAGGCTAATAGTAAAATCTTTTTATATAAAACAGAATACTTTTATAAAATTATCTATTTTATTAGACAATAATTAGAATATATTATATTTTATTATGCATAGTGTTTGCAAAGTGCCTTCATAGTGTTGGCATAGTAAAATCTTTTATAAAGTTATTCGTTTTATTAGATTATAAATATAATATATTATATTTTATTTAAAAGATTTTGCTTTAAATATGGACCGTCAGATTAAAGTAAATCAATCTGGACCGTTCATGAGTTAGTTACTATGCAGTCCATTCTTCTATAAATAGAAGCTCATTCCTTCATTATTTCTTATGAATCACAGAAACTCTAGAGAGAAAAACTATAGAGAGAAAGAAGAAAAGTGTTCTGCTACTTCACTACTTCTATATCAAGTACTCTTCTTTCTAAAGTAGGGGGTATTAATTCTTTTGTATTCATGAAGAGAACTTTTGTTATTCCATTCTTTATCATTTTGTTGGAATAACTTGTATACGCGGGCTACCCTATACTTGTTGAAATTCTTTTATTATTCCATTCTTTATCATTATGTTGGAATAACTTGTCTATATGAAGTACCACATGCATTGTGATTTCTGTTATTATTTCGTTCTTTATTATTCTGTTGGAACATCCTGTCTGTGCTTTATGCATGACCTGGTTCCATTCTTTATTATTCTTTTGGAACATCCTGTCTGTGCTTTACGCATGACCTAGTTCCATTCTTTATTATTATGTTGGAACATCATGTCTGTGCTTTACGCATGACCTGGTTCCATTATTTATCATTCTGTTGGAACATCCTATCTGTGTGTTTACGCATGACCTGGTTCCGTTATTTATTATTCTATTGGAATAACCTGTCTGTGCGGTCTATCGCATGCCTGGTGATTTCTTTTGTTATTCCATTCTTTATTATACTCAGTTGGATAAAGTTTTGACTTCTATACTCCATGAAATTAGTGGAATATCCTTGATATTTGCGCTTCATCCAGTATCTTTTCATGGAAATATTCTTCTGAGCATTCTTGAATTTTACTCCACAAAGCAGTATCATGTTAACAATTTGGATGTTATTGGTTCATGGATAAATTAATTCTTGAACTTATTTTATTGAATTCTTATATCATTGTCATCATCCTCATGTTTATATTATGTTGAAAGTCATCTGTGGTGGCCTGTAGTGCATAGATGGACTTGGTATGATTATGACTAGGGATTATTCGGTGTAATCATGACCGTAATGTTACAAATGATATGGAAAAAGTCCTCATTGGACCGTAGTGCATTGATGGATAGTTGTTGGCATGATCATGACCATTGATGAATACACGAATATCCTTGGCTCATAGTGCGTGGATAATTTGTTGTTATGATACTAAAGAATATCCTTAGCCGTAGTGTAGGGGTGATTCGATGATGTGGATTATTTATTAAGCTAAGTCACAGTGATAAAAGTGATGAAAAACCTTTTAAATCATAAAAGATAGTAGATTTTATTCTCTACTTGACTCTTTTAATGGATTGATTGTTCCGCTGCAGTTAAACTTGATGTCTATTGTATTTTATCACTTTAACATTGTTGAAGACTAATGATAATTTATTCTGCATTATCTTAGTCATAATATTTCTTACTGGGCTAATTGAGCTCACCCTTTCTTTCACTGTTCTCTTCAGGAAATGAGAATATAGCTGGGACGAGTCGGGGAACGGAGTGATGGACCAAAGAATAGTATTAGTAGTCCTCACTATTCTGTTAAATAGTGTGACAATAATTGTATTGAGGACTCCTTTTGAGTTTGTATGATCTCTAGTGGATATTTATTGTATTCAAACTCACAGTTGTATTTTGTCGTATTATACACGACAGTGGTATTAGTAAGTTGTATTTGAATTCTGTACCATGTATCTGACGACTCAAGATGGGTGATGTATACCTAATTTTGGGGGTGTCACAGTTGGTATCAGAGCTTAGGGATATGATCCCTGGCTAAGATGTGAGAATAGTACTAGGAGGGGAGAGACGGGGAATTCCTTCGCTAGTATGACCTACCTAAGTTTATGTGCTATTTTATTGGTCGGTCAGAATATAGGGATAATATGTTACATGTCAATTAACCTTTTGTTTTGTGGCAGTATCTGAGTCGTCAAAATTAGGTATACATCACCCATCTTGAGTCGTCAGATACATGGTACAGAATTCAAATACAACTTACTAATACCACTGTCGTGTATAATACGACAAAATACAACTGTGAGTTTGAATACAATAAATATCCACTAGAGATCATACAAACTCAAAAGGAGTCCTCAATACAATTATTGTCACACTATTTAACAGAATAGTGAGGACTACTAATACTATTCTCTGGTCCATCACTCCGTTTCCCGACTCGTCCCAGCTATATTCTCATTTCCTGAAGAGAACAGTGAAAGAAAGGGTGAGCTCAACTAGCCCAGTAAGAAATATTATGACTAAGATAATGCAGAATAAATTATCATTAGCCTTCAACAGTGTTAAACTGATAAAATATAATAAATATCAAGTTTAACTGCAGCGGAACCAGCAATCCATTAAAAGAGTCAAGTAGAAAATAAAAACTACTATCTTTTATGATTTAAAAGGTTTTTCATCATCGTTATGGCTGAGACTCAGCTTAATAAATATTCCACATCATCGAATCACCCCCGCACTACGGCCAAGGATATTCTTTAGTATCACGACCACAATTATTCATACACTACGGCCAAGAATATTTGTGTATTCATTAGTGGTCATGATCATGCCAACAACTGTCCATCAATGCACTACGGGCCAATGAGGATTTTTAATTTTTACATCACTTGTAATATTACGGTCATGATTACACCGAATAATCCCTGGTCATAATCATACCAAGTCCATCTATGCACTACAGGCCACAGATGACTTTCAACAAAATATAAACATGAGGATGATGACAATGATATAATAATTCAATAAAACAAGTTCAAGAATTATTTTATCCAGAAATTATTAACGTCCAAATTGTCAACACGATACTGTTTTGTGGTGTAAAATTCAAGAATGATCAGAAGAATATTTTCATGAAAGGATACTGGATGAAGCGCAAATACCAAGGATATTCTACTAATTTCATGGAGTATAGAAGTTAAAGTTTTAACCAACTGAGTATAATAAAGAATGAAATAACAAAAGAAATCACCATGCATGCGATAGACCGCACAGACAGGTTATTCCAACAGAATAATAAATAACGGAACCAGGTCAGGTGAAATTCACACCGACAGGATGTTCCAACAGAATAATAAATAAAGACGGAACCAGATCCGGTGTAAAACACACAGATAGGATATTCCAACAGAATAATAAAGACGGAACCAGGTCCGGTGTAAAACACACAGACAGGATGTTCCAACAGAATAATAAAGACGGAACCAGGTCCGGTGTAAAACACACAGACAGGATGTTCCAACAGAATAATAGAAGAATGTCACCAAGTATAGGGTAAACCGCGTATACAGGTTATTCCGACAGAATAATAAGAAATGGAATAACATAAGGATTTCACCAAGTATAGGGTACACCGCGTATACAGGTCATGTATAGGGTATGCCACTTTTACAGGTTATTCCAACAGAATAACAACGAATGGAATAACATAAGTTCTCTTCAAGAAGAAAGAGTAACACCCCTTACCGTATTAGGAGACTGAATACTGCAGTAGTGTAGTAACTGAATACTCTTCTTCTTTCTCTATTACTCTCTCTATACTTTCTCTCTCTATAGCTTGAACGAATTCGTGAGAAATAATGAAGCCCTAGGCCTCTATTTATAGAAGATTTATTACTATTTACGAAAGTATTTACTATTTACGAAGGTAATTACTATTGACGAAGGTAATTACTATTGACGAAGGTAATTACTATTTACGAAGGTAATTACTATTTACGAAAATAATTACTATTTACGAAGGTAATTACTATTTACGAAAATAATTACTATTTACGAAGGTAATTACTATTTATGAAAGAGACTCTTAGATGATGACATATGGCCCCCCATAAATAATTAAACTTACCACAAACGTCTAATAATAGACTTTTTATATACATCAAGGATTGAATAAAAATTACCAGAAATCATGTTATTTTATTTTTAATCAACACATATTTAATCTTTCAACAATTATTAATCATTTATAACTTGTCGTCTCAATTATTGTTTAGATAATATAACATATTATACAGATGATACTGTGACAATAATTGAATCAATAATATAAGAGATATGATGCAGCAATTACTGTAGCAATAATTGAGTATAGTTGAGTGACTTCTCACGTAAGCATCAATAATTAATACCGAGTGCTACTATGCAACAACGCGTATTACTGTACTTTTACTACCGAGTAGTTCAACAGTTTTAACGGTAACACCTCCGCCGTTATTTTATAGAAAGATAATTTTGTCGTTTTCTAACTACAACAATACTTCCGTTGTGGGGTCCACCAATGATTGTGCCGTCGTACGAATATTCCCCGACAAAAAGAATATTCCCCGACCAAACGAATATTTTATAACAACTTGCGTACTTTGCAAAATTTACAAATATTACCCACAACTTTATATTTTATCAAATTTATTCCATAATATTCAAAAATAATAATTATGAAAATTCATCTTTATTTATAAAAACTGGGGTCTTACAACCTCCCCTTCTTATGAAATTTCTCCCTCGAAATTAGGGTACGTACCTGGTATGTCAAAGAGGTAAGGATACCTTGACTTCATTTCAGATTCTAACTCCCAAGTCATTTCCTCAACATCGTGGTTTCTCCACAAAACTTTGACTTGAGGTATAACCTTGGAGCGTAGAATATGTTCCTTCTTATCCAAGATTTGAACAGGAATCTCTTCATACGTCAAATCTTCCGCTATTTCGTCCGGTTTTAACTCAATAATGTGGTTCGGGTCTTTCACATATTTACGTAACATGGATATGTGAAAAACGTTATGAACACGAGACATACTTGGCGGTAAAGCGAGTCTATAGGCCACCGTTCCTATTCGATCGAGGATTAAAAATGGACAGATAAATCGAGGATTGAGTTTTCCTCTCTTTCCAAATCTTGTAACTCCTTTCCATGGAGTAACACGTAACAACACATGATCTCCTATATTGAATTCCACGTCCTTTCGATGAAGATCAACATAACTCTTTTGTCGACTTTGTGAGGTTTTTATACGTTGTCGGATCGTTTGAATCTTTTCCGTAGTCATACGTACCAACTCCGGTCCCAACAACGTTGCTTCACCCACCTCATCCCAGCATACTGGAGAACGACACTTTCTTCAATACAACGCTTCGAATGGAGCCATGCCAATACTTGCTTGATAACTGTTGTTGTAGGAAAACTCCACCAATGGTAAGAACTTGTCCCAACTTCCCTTGAAATCAAGGACACAGAGTCTTAATAGATCTTCAAGAGTTTGAATAGTTCTCTCCGACTGTCCGTCCGTCTGAGGATGATATGCCGAGCTAAATCGTAAGTCTGTGCCCATAGCTTTTTGCAAACTAACCCAAAATCGTGAAGTAAATCTTGGGTCTCGATCAGAAACTATTGATACCGGCATACCATGCAGTCTTACAATCTCGTTTATGTACATACGAGCAAGACGTTCAAGTGTATAAGTTTCTCGTATTGGTAAGAAATGAGCAGACTTGGTCAATCTATCAACAATGACCCAAATCGCATTTATGCCTTGAGAAACCTTAGGAAGACCGGTAACGAAATCCATGGTAATGTGCTCCCACTTCCATTCTGGAATTTCAAGTGGTTGCAATGGACCTTTTGGTACTTGATGCTCCGCTTTAACTCATTGACAAGTTAGACACCTTGAGATAAACAACGCTATCTCTCTCTTCATATTGCTCCACCAAAATGTATGACGAATATCATGATACATTTTGGTACTCCCAGGATGGATTGCAAACGGTGTATTGTGCGCCTCCATCATGATTTTATACTTTAAATCAGGGTCGTTAGGAACACAAAGTCTGGAGTTGACTCGAAGTATTCCTTCTTCGTCGATTCTTGCTTCCGGCATAGCACCCTCTTGCACTTTCTTCCTCATACGCATCAGCTCCAGGTCTGTAGCTTGAGCGGCTTTAACTTTATCGATTAAAGTTGGTTCTACTCGTATATTCGCCATCGTCACATGCGTCTCTGGAGTCTTTAACTCTATCTCCATCCTTTGCAAGTCACACAAAATGGGCCCTTGCGTTGACAATATCGCACTCGTACTTGCATGTGATCTTCTACTCAATGCGTCAGCTACCACGTTTGCTTTTCCAGGATGGTATTGGATGGTATGATCATAATCTTTCAACAGTTCAAGCCAACGTCGTTGTCGCATGTTGAGTTCCTTTTGAGTGAAGAAATATTTGAGGCTTTTATGATCCGTAAAGATCTCCACTTTCTCCCCATACAAGTAATGCCTCCAAATTTTAAGTGCAAAAACAACAGCTGCTAACTCTAGATCATGAGTAGGATAATTCTTCTCATATTCTTTGAGTTGTCGCGAGGCATAGGCTATGACTTTTCCATGTTGCATGAGAACGCATCCCAGCCCTTTGCCCGAAGCATCACTGTAGATGACAAATCCCTCCGAGCCAGATGGTATTGTTAGAACAGGTGCTGAAATGAGTCTCCTCTTGAGTTCTTGAAAACTCTTCTCACATTCTTCGCTCCAACCAAACTTTGTAACTTTCCGAGTTAGCTGAGTCAATGGAGTAGCGATTCGAGAAAATCCTTCCACGAATCTCCGATAATAACCAGCTAAACCGAGAAAGCTACGTACTTCGGTCACTGATTTAGGTTGCTCCCAGCTTTGAATAGCTTCAATCTTTGCTGGGTCAACAGATATTCCATGACTTGATACCACGTGCCCAAGGAATGCTACTTCCTCAAGCCAGAACTCGCATTTCTTCAACTTGGCATAAAGCTTATATTCACGAAGCTTTTGGAGTGTCAGCCTCAAGTGTTGCTCATGATCATCACGGCTTTTGGAATAAATAAGGATGTCATCAATAAAGACGACCACAAAGTGATCCAAATATTCCTTGAATACTCGGTTCATCATATCCATGAAGGCAGCAGGAGCATTAGTCAATCCAAAGGACATGACTAGGAATTCATAATGCCCGTACCGAGTTCTGAAAGCCATCTTTGGAATGTCATCGGTTCTAATCTTCAATTGGTGATACCCGGAACGAAGATCGATCTTTGAAAAGAATTTGGCTCCTTGCAACTGGTCAAACAAGTCATCAATACGTGGCAATGGATACCTATTTTTGATGGTGACATGATTTAACTCCCGATAATCAATACAAAGTCGCATACTCCCATCTTTCTTCTTCACGAATAGAACAGGAGCACCCCAAGGAGAAGTACTAGGACGAATAAAGCCAATGTCTAACAATTCCTGCAGTTGGGTTTTTAACTCCTGAAGTTCAATAGGAGCCATTCGATATGGGGCTTTAGAAATGGGTTTTGTACCGGGTTCAAGGTCGATACAAAATTCAATCTCACGCTCTGGGGGTAGGCCAGGAAGTTCTTCGGGGAATACGTCAGGAAATTCATTAACAATAGAAATATCGTTCAAAACTAACGTATTTTTGTTTAAATCTGTGACATGAGCTAAGAAAGTTTGACATCCGTTTTTCAATAAACGAATAGCTTTATGGCTTGAGATGACCGTGATTGTTTTTAATGGTTTGATCGCTTGAATTCGCATAATAGGTTGATTAGGAATATGAAAGCTAACAACCTTATGGAAACAATCAATTTTTGCATGATGAGTAGTTAACCAATCAATCCCTAGAATCACGTCAAATGCAAGTATTTTCAATGAAATAAGATCTACAGGTAATGTGAGGGTACCGATTTGAACCAAACAAGACTTATAAACAGTGGATATAATGAAGGTTTCTCCCAACGGAGTTTCCACAGATAAGTCAAAGTCTAATTTCTCCGGAGTCAAATTTAATCGATGAGCGCAAGTAGGAGAAATAAAAGAATGGGTAGAACCGGTATCAAAAAAAGTATAGACTTCGTTAGAGTTTATGATAAGCTTACCCGTGATGACCTCATTCGGGTTCCTTGCTTTTTGGGAGGTCACAACAAACGCTCTCCCTTGCACTACCGACTTTGACCTTTCTGGGACGGCCTTTGGTGCCTCCATCCTAGCTGAATTTGTCTTTGGTAAACGACAAAATCGGGCTAAGTGACCTTCTCTTCCACAATTATAACATGCTTTGGACGGCATCGCGCAATTTGGACTGATGTGTCCCTCCCCTCCGCATTTGAAGCATATGATAGGTGGCCTTTCTCCTTCCTTAACAACGGGTGCTGGTGCTGACGTCTTTCCATCATTGTTGAATCTCCTCTTCTTGAAATGTCCATTCTTATTGTTTTGGCCCTGATTACCACCGAAGTGGTTACCATTTCTGGCTTGCTGATTCCCTCCACGCTTGTTGTCACCGCTTCGATGACCACTCTCGCTGGTATTATAATTTTGCCGGCTGCTCTTTTTTAGTTGAGTTGACTCGTTATCGTGCTCCACTAACTGAGCCCTATTTACAACATCTGAATACAAACACAGTTTATGAGAAATAAGATGTTGACGTATCTCCGGCTTCAAACCTCTTAAAAACATTCGCGCCATTCTCTCTTCATTATCCACTAAGTGGGACGCAAACCGTGATAACTCTGCAAATTTTGCCTCGTATTGCGACACGGTCATATTATTTTGTTCCAACTTAATAAAATCCACCTCCTTCATGTGGCGAATACTTTCGGGAAAGTATTTGTCATTGAACAGCTCCTGGAACTTCTCCCAAGATATCTTTAGTACAGCAGGTTGAGTACGTTTTACCGATTCCCACCAATAATCTGCCTCTCCGCGCAACATAAAGGTGGCAAAGGGAACCTTTTGCTCCTCGGAGCATCCCAAGACATCAAATATCTTGGTCATCTGCTTTATCCATGTTTCCGCCATAAGTGGTTTTGGCTCTCCCTTAAACTCCGGTGGTCCCAGCTCCTTGAATTGTTTAGCGGTGACCGCCCGAGAGTTTCCCGTGTTTCCATCTACGTTTTGGACAGGAGTTGTTCTCGCCTGCTGTTGCATGAATTGCATAAAACCTCTGAACATTTGATCATTCGTCATTTGGTCAGTGTTGTTGTTCGCATGAGGATTTTCGCCTTCCTGATGCACATTATCCTGATTATTGATATGTGGTGAGTCAACGATCGCCTGTGCTCCATTGTCATTCTCAACATTCTCAGATGTCATTTTCAGATACTGCCACAAAACAAAAGGTTAATTGACATGTAACATATTATCCCTATATTCTGACCGACCAATAAAATAGCACATAAACTTAGGTAGGTCATACTAGCGAAGGAATTCCCCGTCTCTCCCCTCCTAGTACTATTCTCACATCTTAGCCAGGGATCATATCCCTAAGCTCTGATACCAACTGTGACGCCCCCAAAATTAGGTATACATCACCCATCTTGAGTCGTCAGATACATGGTACAGAATTCAAATACAACTTACTAATACCACTGTCGTGTATAATACGACAAAATACAACTGTGAGTTTGAATACAATAAATATCCACTAGAGATCATACAAACTCAAAAGGAGTCCTCAATACAATTATTGTCACACTATTTAACAGAATAGTGAGGACTACTAATACTATTCTCTGGTCCATCACTCCGTTCCCCGACTCGTCCCAGCTATATTCTCATTTCCTGAAGAGAACAGTGAAAGAAAGGGTGAGCTCAACTAGCCCAGTAAGAAATATTATGACTAAGATAATGCAGAATAAATTATCATTAGCCTTCAACAGTGTTAAACTGATAAAATATAATAAATATCAAGTTTAACTGCAGCGGAACCAGCAATCCATTAAAAGAGTCAAGTAGAAAATAAAAACTACTATCTTTTATGATTTAAAAGGTTTTTCATCATCGTTATGGCTGAGACTCAGCTTAATAAATATTCCACATCATCGAATCACCCCCGCACTACGGCCAAGGATATTCTTTAGTATCACGACCACAATTATTCATGCACTACGGCCAAGAATATTTGTGTATTCATTAGTGGTCATGATCATGCCAACAACTGTCCATCAATGCACTACGGGCCAATGAGGATTTTTAATTTTTACATCACTTGTAATATTACGGTCATGATTACACCGAATAATCCCTGGTCATAATAATACCAAGTCCATCTATGCACTACAGGCCACAGATGACTTTCAACAAAATATAAACATGAGGATGATGACAATGATATAATAATTCAATAAAACAAGTTCAAGAATTATTTTATCCAGAAATTATTAACGTCCAAATTGTCAACACGATACTGTTTTGTGGTGTAAAATTCAAGAATGATCAGAAGAATATTTTCATGAAAGGATACTGGATGAAGCGCAAATACCAAGGATATTCTACTAATTTCATGGAGTATAGAAGTTAAAGTTTTAACCAACTGAGTATAATAAAGAATGAAATAACAAAAGAAATCATCATGCATGCGATAGAACGCACAGACAGGTTATTCCAACAGAATAATAAATAACGGAACCAGGTCAGGTGAAATTCACACCGACAGGATGTTCCAACAGAATAATAAATAAAGACGGAACCAGATCCGGTGTAAAACACACAGATAGGATATTCCAACAGAATAATAAAGACGGAACCAGGTCCGGTGTAAAACACACAGACATGATGTTCCAACAGAATAATAAAGACGGAACCAGGTCCGGTGTAAAACACACAGACAGGATGTTCCAACAGAATAATAGAAGAATGTCACCAAGTATAGGGTAAACCGCGTATACAGGTTATTCCGACAGAATAATAGGAAATGGAATAACATAAGGATTTCACCAAGTACAGGGTACACCGCGTATACAGGTCATGTATAGGGTATGCCACTTTTACAGGTTATTCCAACAAAATAACAACGAATGGAATAACATAAGTTCTCTTCAAGAAGAAAGAGTAACACCCCTTACCGTATTAGGAGACTGAATACTGCAGTAGTGTAGTAACCGAATACTCTTCTTCTTTCTATATTAATCTCTCTATACTTTCTCTCTCTATAGCTTGAACGAATTCGTGAAAAATAATGAAGCCCTAGGCCTCTATTTATAGAAGATTTATTACTATTTACGAAAGTATTTACTATTTAGGAAGGTAATTACTATTGACGAAGGTAATTACTATTGACGAAGGTAATTACTATTTACGAAGGTAATTACTATTTACGAAAATAATTACTATTTACGAAGGTAATTACTATTTACGAAAATAATTACTATTTTCGAAGGTAATTACTATTTATGAAAGAGACTCTTAGATGATGACATATGGCCCCCCATAAATAATTAAACTTACCACAAACGTCTAATAATAGACTCTTTATATACATCAAGGATTGAATAAAAATTACCAGAAATCATGTTATTTTATTTTTAATCAACACATATTTAATCTTTCAACAATTATTAATCATTTATAACTTGTCGTCTCAATTATTGTTTAGATAATATAACATATTATACAGATGATACTGTGACAATAATTGAATCAATAATATAAGAGATATGATGCAGCAATTACTGTAGCAATAATTGAGTATAGCTGAGTGACTTCTCACGTAAGCATCAATAATTAATACCGTGTGCTACTATGCAACAACGCGTATTACTGTACTTTTACTACCGAGTAGTTCAACAGTTTTAACGGTAACAAAGATAATTTTGTCGTTTTCTAACTACAACAATACTTCCGTTGTGGGGTCCACCAATGATTGTGCCGTCGTACGAATATTCCCCGACAAAAAGAATATTCCCCGACCAAACGAATATTTTATAACAACTTGCGTACTTTGCAAAATTTACAAATATTACCCACAACTTTATATTTTATCAAATTTATTCCATAATATTCAAAAATAATAATTATGAAAATTCATCTTTATTTATAAAAACTGGGGTCTTACAGTATTAGTAGTCCTCACTATTCTGTTAAATAGTGTGATAATAAATATAATGAGGACTTATTCTGAAAGTGGATATTGTCTAGAAGGCAGTATTTATATTGAAACTCACAGCTCTCTTGTTGTATATTAAAGATTTTATTTGTATTCTGTACCATGTATTTGCCGACTCAGAATAGGTGATGTATACCTATTTTGGGGGCGTCACGTAACTGCCCAAATAATTCCTTCAATGGCAGAAGCAGAAATGGTCATGACCTTCATAGACATACAAGAAGCTCCTTTCTATGAAAGAGTATTAGCCGGCATCGGTAAACCATTTTCTAAAATGATCAAACACGGGGAGATGGCTGAGATGGGATTGAAGTCAGAAAAGATTCAAGACCTAGATGCCCTTAAAGCTATCGCTGAGCACATCCAATCCAAAAATTAGTGAAACAACCCTCGGAGGGTCCATAAAAAGAAAGAGGATGATGTTTCTCTAATACTACAGGGTCACAAAGGGAATCCGAACATGCCTATATATAAGAGAAACTACATTCCCTTTCAAGTGCAGTCTTAAAATCCTCCAATGCCAAAAGATGAAGAAGTTAAACGTCCTCGAGTGTTCACACCCTTAGGGGACTCACTCGAGAATATTCTCACTCTTCTGACAACACAGAAGAAAATCACGCATCTTCTTTCACCAGCCAGCCCTAATGGACGGGGTTTCAATGCTGCTCGGAAATGTGTTTATCATGCCAGGGCACCTGGACATGATACTCAGGATTATTGGGCCTTGAAACATAAGATCCATGACCTGATAGACAACTGTGAGATCGTGGTCACCAAACCAGTTCAACCTCACGTTCAAGACAACTTTCTTCCTCAACACAAAGAAGAAGAGGTCAACATGATTAATTGGAGCAATGGACATAGTTCCAATTTCAACTGTGAGTCATCCCAGACTCCCAAAGATGGTGTTGACAAGTGGGATCATGCCAAGTTCTAGTTCGCAATGGAACGTAAGATGAAGGCTCTATGCAAGCAAATTAAGCAATTGGCAGAACTGGTGACTTATCAACATCAAGTCACACGTAAGTTAGTCAGCCAGGAGCATGTTAGTCTCCTTCCTCTTTTCATGGATATTCCCTCGTCGCCTTTAGAAAATGAAATGCTGGAGGACAAAATGACAAAGAGAGTGAATGTCAAAGCCTATCGGGATTATGCCAATAGAAGGGAATTTAAATGCCTGGGCCAACCTATGGAGGAAATACTTCAGATGGTAATCAATGAAGGAAGGATCACTTCCCTTCTACCTATGGGTCATAACGAAGCTAAGGTGGTTTTAAGCTTAAGGGAAGCTCAACAACAAATTTCAATCCTGGACTTGGTTTTAGCTTCCGAGGATCACAGGAAAGTCTTGATAAAGGTTTTGGAAGAAGCCTACTTACCGATATCAGTGGATACAGAAAAATTTCAATATTTGGTTGATCACATTTTTAACAACAATGTGATATCCTTCACTGATGACGACATACCGCCCGAAGGGACCAGTCATTGCAAGCCATTAGACATTGTGGTTTTGTCCTCTGGATACATGCTAGCTGGAGTCTTAATAGATGGAGGCTCATCTCTAAATATCTGTCATTACGCTACATTGTTGAAGGTGAATGTCAATCTCAATCGAATCCGGAGCAGCCATACGGTTATCAAAGCTTTTGATGTAGCCCGCCGAAATTCAGTCGGAGTAATTGAGTTGCCAAATGAGATTAGTCCCCATATATTCTGCATATCATTCCACGTGCTCAAGATAGATTCAGGATATAACCTGCTCTTGGGACGACCATGGATTCATATGACAGGGGCAGTCCCCTCCACCTTTCATCAATAACTGAAATATATTATCAATAATAGCCTATTCACGGTCAACGCTGAACCAGAGTGTCCTCTACATGTGGACATATCATTCATCAATCCTAATGCAGATGTTGAACTAATCAGTTTTCATGCCTTGGAAGTAGGCAATACCCAATACCATGTAATTGGAACGTAATTTCCCGAACCCAAGATTTCTTCCGATGTAGTAGCCCCGAATCCAGGTCCCAAATCACCTCGGATCTGGTATACTATTTCTATAACTATTTGCGGAAGATATAAACATAAATTATTTATACAATACATTACACACTATTCCCCAAGGTCGAGTAACCTTAACTTAATACATATTTCATAAAATATCTATTACACAACAATATTTATTACAATACGCTATTACAACTAGCGTTACTTTATATCCCAAGCTGAACTTGGCTTTAATTGTTTCCTGTATCCGAACGCAATCGCCTTTTCTGCAATGTTTTATTATGATATAGCAAGGGTGAGCATGAAAGTTGCCCAGCAAGTTTATATACAATAACATAATGATATATCATGATTGAAGAGTATGAATAATGGGCTTGCTATAATTCATCAATATAATTGAGAATTAGCACGAACAAATTTTTGACTGAACAAGTATTATACATGAACAAACATTTCTGAACCAACTGGTAATGAATGTGATCAGCCTTTCATACCTGACTTATACATACAAGATTTACAGAGTACAATTTTCATGGCAATCAGCAATGATTAACCATTAGCTTGAAGAAACTACTCTTATTTAGAGTTAAGTAAAAGAAAACTTGCCTGAACCGTTGATTACTGCAACGTAATTTATAACGCTTTACCCCGAAGACCTAATATTAGTAATATAGATCTCCTATATTAGAATAATATCATCACAGTATAATACTGTTATATTTATATCCACAGAATAACCTAACACATTACCACATAAGCCTATCAGTCTATAACACATATAAGACTAGGTGTCAAGTCAAACTATTATAGTCTGAGTTGAAACCGACATAATTCTATCACCCCGATGGTCTAGTCGGACGAATATCGAGTTTAAGTTCAATTAAACTCTATCTAACCATTTAACAATTATCACAGATAATTTCTAATCAGACAAAATATTTTTCCTAGGCTCGTAATAATTTTTGGATAATTATTACCATTTATTAACATTTTTCAATCATTAAAACCGTATTTAAATAAATTAAATACCACATAATTCCTTAATCATTAATATTCATTTAATATAAAATATTAATGAAAATCATTCCATAATATTATAATATAATTATAATATATCAAAGTATTTTTAATACTTAAAAATCATTTTTATATGATTTTCCAACACTTTAATCCATTATCCGATAATTGCTATTAATATTAAAATATTAATATTTTCATGCCAAAATATCAAAAGTTACATTTTATAACTTAAAATATTTTTATAACACTTAAAACATTTTTATATAATTTATAAAGCATTAATTCCATTTTTCCATAATTTATTTAATATATTTATTTAATAAACTAATTATCATTAATATTGATTAATTAATGAAATTCATCCCAAAATATTAAAAGTCATCAAAAATAACTTAAAATATTTTTTTATACCATAAAATAATTTTTCATGATTTTTCATGAATTAAAACTATTTTTAAATAATTTATTTAATATTATAATTAAATAAATAATTACCATTTATATACCAAAAATATTAAATATTTTCAAAATATACTCAAAATAGTTAAAAACTATTTTTCAGACTTTAAAATAATTTTTCAGAATTTATTTTGTATTTTTAATAATTAAAAACCATTTTTTTCTAATTTTTAATCATTTTCCGAAAAATAATAAATAAACTGTCGCTATAGGCCTTTAGCGACACTTGTTTGTCGCCATTGGTGTTCTTCACTTAAGAACACTGACAAATCAGTGTGCGAGTGGGCTTGTTTGACCAGTGTTTAAGCTATGATCCTAATGTTTTCTGGACTGGAATTCGTGTTACAATTATAGTACTAACGTAATACTACAATCACCAACTTGTTTCATGGCCATACTACATCACAACAGAAAGATATCGGCTTTTAAAAATCATGTCAGGCTTGTTCTTCATTTTCTGGGTTACCTAGAAAATGAAGAACAGTCCATGGTCCCTACTTTGAGCCTCCGGATCTAGGCCTTCCAGGTATGATTCATGTAATATTAATGTTTCATTGTGTATTAATCATGTCACTATACAAGTAAATAACCTCAGATCATATTAACAACAACAGATCTAAGCTATTAAGTCCGGTCAAACTACCTGACAAAACCTGTTCTTGGTGAATTCTGGGTTTTCCAGAAATTCATCCGGACAGTTGGTCAAAGCATGTTTGACCACTGATTACATTAGTTCTGAGCACGATCCAGGTGATCTAATGGTTTGAGTTTGTAGAATACATGTCCGACTACAATATCCAACCAACAACATGACATAAACAATAACAGACCGTGAGATCTAGCGTCTGAAAAACCTTGTCAGACAACATAGAAATTTCTGGGTTACCCAGAATTCATATTTTGTGATCGGTCAACGACCTTTGACCGCTTGTAACTTACGATCTAGACATGCTATAGGGTTGATTCAAGTTTCAGAATAAAGAACACCTAGCATACTATAGATCCATAACATAAAACACACATAACACTTAACACACACGGATTTAGAAGCCCTGACAATTGCTTGTCAGTCAACATTTTCCAACTTTCCCAGATTTTCTAAATTGCTAGATTCGAGCATCTAGGTGTTATGGATCCATGATCCAACAACCCAGATCTCTAATTGACACCTTATAACACATATTTAACCAACAAACAACAATATTAAACATCAAAATCATAAATTTCGAAATTTAGGGTTTATACCTCTTTTGAGCTTTGATTTTTAATTCTGGTCCTTATGATCTGATCTTGGAATGTTAAGACATGATATTCGCTTCAGTTCTCACTCTTTCTCACTCTAAAATTTCGGATTTGAGCTAGAGAGAAAGAGAGTTGGCATGAATGAAAAGTAAAGTGGCATTTTCTCTCTCTTTTAATCTAATATATATCAATTAAATACATTGAATGATCTGATCTAGGCTGAGTTGCTGGATAAAAGAGTCACAAGCTAGGCTAGGTTTAGACTAGGGTTGTTCACCAACCCATATTTTGCCAAGATTTGCAAGAAACCTAAAATAATACACTAAAATGGCATTTTTGTCCTTTCCTTATATTTCTAGAAAATTTGTCTTAGGGTTTAGGGTTTAGACATTTTAGGGTTTAGGGTTTAACCCTTTAGGGTTTATATTTTATCCCTCAAATATTTAGCAGCTTGGATTTTCAAAAAATTTCTAATTAAATTTAAAATAGAAAATTTTGATTTCTAATTTATAATTAGGGCTTCCTAATTATTTCATAATTTTCTAATCATGTATCAATCTTGTTAATTAGGACTAATTTATCCTAATTAAAATTGCTAATTTAGCACTTAGGGCCACAATTGCATATTAGATTTCAAAATCACATTCTAGGGTTTTAAATAAGAAAATAATATTTCAATTTTAAAAATTAGATTTCTTAATTAGATTAGGGTTTCTAATAACTTGACAATTAGGATTTATATCTCCTAATTAACAATGCTAATAAAGCAATTAAATCCATCACTACACAATTAGGGTTCAAAATGGTCATTAGGGTTTTCAACCCATAAATTAGGGTTTACAATAGAAAATAATATTCTAAAATAGAAATTAAATATTCGTAATTAGATTAGAGTTTTCTAATTACTCATAAATTGAAATAATTAGGATTAGGGTTTCCTAATTAGCATTGCTAATTTTAGCAATTAAAACTACAATTGAGCATTAGGGTTTCTGACGGAACAATTAGGGTTCCATAAATTGAAAATTAGGGTTTGTAAATTAATCAACCTTTACCCTAATTAGTACTTAATTATTACCACGTAAGCATTAAAATTCTCTGTTATATTCCCAGATTAGGGTTTCATTTTATCAGAATCTGAAATTAGGGTTTTCAGATCTAGTATTATGATTTTCTAATAAATAACTAGAATTTCCAGTAATTCATTAGGGTTTTTCCCTAAATAATTAAAATTATTGGCGTTTAACCTTGTACATATATTGCATTCTCAATCTAGGGTTTTCAATATCCGAATTAGGATTTTAGATTTCCCGGAACTGAAACTAGGGTTTCCAGAACTGATTTCTAGGGTTTCTTATTAGACGTTAGGGTTTTCTAACTGAACGTTGTCGTTCTTAATATAAACTTAGGGTTTGTCACAGATATAATTTATCTGATCAACCCATGACCCTTAACCACATTTTGAACAAATCATTAACCATAAACACAGAACATAATCACATAAATCCTTAATCCAGAATAATTCACCTATTTCCTTCACAGAATTTTGAAACCCTCAAAATTCCTTTCCAATAACATCAAATGCATACACTTATTTTCTGTCTAGGTCTATTATTTGACCTTAAATCAATCATTTAAGATTCTCATAAATTGTCTAATTTCTCGGGTTGTCACAGCCGAGGTAATGTCGGCTACTCAAGAAATGATGGCATTGGGACATCAGCCAGGACAAGGGCAGGGTAAAGATCACCAAGGTATCAAGCACCCCATTTGAGTATACATTCAACCTGTGATAGTTGGGCTAGGCTATTCTTCCAGTTCTAGTAACAGGAATCCACACAAAGATCCTCAGATTCCTCCAGCTTCAGTTACACGAAGTTTGTCTATACTTACAACTGCTGAGTCTGCATAACCTCCGGTAAAGGTGCCATCCAATGTAATGGCTATGCTATTTCCCAAGTCGGTACTGATGAAGGTGAAAGAAGTCTTTGTTCCAGATCCCGCAGTGGACAAGGAAGAACGAAGAATCAAGCAAGACGTCATCCGGATGATGTCAGGCATACGCATCATCATCCATGATAAGCATACAAACAGATACACCCTAGACGATGATTGCCCAGACGTAATGGCCATCATTCGGGATAAGGAGGATGATGATAGCACTCCTTGCATTGGTCAACAAGGGTAAAACGGGCAGGAAATCTTTCTACCCTGTAGATATCATAACTGCTTACTTTTTTGTACAGTACCAGCAGTTTATTTTGTCATTATATGCTAACACTGTGTATGATCAACATCTTTCATATATACTAAGTGAAATCATATTTTGTTTCAGGACCCTGAATTTAGATGTGCATGTACTTGCTGATACAGTGCCTCTTCTCCATAAGGATTGTACCTTTGATGTAGAGATGAATTCAGCCTTGATGAAAATACATGAGGACATTGAGGTGCCTCCAGAAATTCATGAATGGGTCAAAGAAAAACCTAAACCCAACCTTGATCAAACCACTTCCTTCAATCTCGGAACCTTAGAAAACCCTAAGTTAATCCAGATTTGTTCAGACCTTACCCCAAACCAAAGGAATGACATGGTTACGCTACTAACCGAATTCCAGGAAGTGTTTGCATGGTCTCATGAAGACATGGTGGGTTTGTCCACTGACATTATCCTTCATCGCCTTCCCATTAAAGAGGGATTCAAGCCAGTCAAGCAGAAGCTCAGGCGATTGAAACCTGAGTGGAGTTTGAAGGTCAAAGAAGAAATTGTGAAACAGTTTCAAGCTGGTATCATCATGGTGTCCACATATCCTGAGTAGATATCCAACATCGTTCTTGTGCCTAAACCTGGAGGAAAGGTGCAAGTTTGTGTGGATTATCGGGACTTGAACAAAGCTTGCCTTAAAGATAGCTTTCTCGTGCCATTTATGCACATTCTCATTGACAATACTTCTTAATACTGTATGTACTCCTTTGCTGATTGCTTTGCGGGGTACCATCAGATCATGGTTGCTGAGGAAGATCGTGAGAAAACTACTTTCATCACACCTTGGGGAACCTTTTTCTATAGATGATTGTCATTCAGCCTCATCAATGCCGGAGCCACCTATCAGGGAGCTATGATGGCTCTCTTGCACGACTTAATGCAGAAAGAGATAGAGATCTACGTGGATGACATCATTGTCAAGTTCCGGAAGGAGGAAGACCACTTAGACCATCTCAGGAAACTCTTCAACAGGTTGCATAAGTACAACTTGAAGTTGAATCCAGCCAAGTGCGCCTTTGGCATTAAATCAGGCAAGTTGCTAGGATTTCTAGTTAGCCACAAAAGGGATTGAGCTGAATCCCACCAAAATCCAGGCCATTACAAAAATACCCATTCCTCAGACAGAGAGGGAAATACGAGGATTGTTGGGTAAAATCTAGTTACGCACAACACGCAAGTATACGTGGTCAACAAGTAATAAAGTGATAAGTTGAGTATCGTTCCCACAGAGAATTATTTAATAAAAAATCACCAAGTACTAACCCGTAACCAACTCAATCTTATTTAAACAAATGAATTACAAACTATATAAATTAACTACTATTACACTAATTAAATTAAGACTATGGAGATTTAAGATCACAACTTCACTTATTGCTTCATTTAAGTTAACACACTTCTCATCAATTATTCTCTATCCTGGATTATTAATCAAGAACACTAGAGTAGTATTAACCACCTCTCGATGCACTAATACCGTATTAACATCAATCCACAATTAAGATAGAAATCCGTTAAACACCTTAATCAATTAACCCACTATATCTCTATGTGAATTACAATTGAAGAAGGTTTAAGAGAAAGTTCTCTATAAGATTACATATGGCGTCAAGCATTTCTCTACCTTAACACTCATCAAGTTTAAGCTACTAACAAAATCCTGAACACATGCTATCATGATTAGATCTAAATCTATACTTCATCTCTCGAGTTCATATAGATTATCACGGTAACTGATGGCCAAGCAATTAAACAATTAAGTCCAAATCACAATAGACAATCCTCTCAATAGAACATAATAATTGATAACGAAGCATATTAAAATAAACTACACAATAAGATCCATTGTAATCTCAAACATAGAATTAGTTCATGATTATTGAATTAAAACTAAGAATCCACAATTGAATACACATTAAAAGATAAAGATAGAAGAAGATGAGAAGAAATAATCAATTGTGTGTAGATTTGACGCTCTCTCCTTGCTCCTCCTTTGAATCTTCAATGGTCTCCAAGTTGCTTCAATCTCCAAATCTAATTAAAACTAGTGTTTTTCTATAATTTACTCTAATCTAATTTAATAGAATGCTCTCTAATCTCCTAATATTCTCCTCTAATCTGTGTTATTCCCCTCCTTTTATAAGCCTTTATAGATATCTTTAAGTCCTCTTGGAAGTCCTTGAATCAAACAACTCGAAAACAATCCTTTTCGGACTCAAATTCGGACAAAATCTCCTCTTTTTCGCAAAGGCCAGCCCCGGCTGGGTATTTCCTTTGCAAAATCCCAGCCCCGGCTGGGTAGTAAGCTGCTAAAACGCCCAGGACCCCAGCCCCATCTGGGTCCTAAGGCACAAAAAGGCCCAGCCCCGGCTGAGTACTAATCTGCGAATTACTTTTTCTGCTGGAACCTCCTATGCTAAAACTGTCATAACTTTTACACCGAGAGGGGTTACGGGGCCCGCGACCTATCAAATCGAAGCTATCGACTAGATCTACAAATTTCATTCTTTGAGCTTTCAGAAATAACAAACGCATGATGGTCGAAACTGGACTGGAAGTGACTGCTATGCAAATGACCACCCAAAACGGTGAGGTTCAACGTCCGTTGGTAGAAATGTCATAACTCTTTCATCCGAACTCCGATTGGAATGATTCAAGATGTTCCGGAAAGCTAAAAAAACACTCTAAAATATAGTCCAAGGTCCATGCCAAGAACATGAATTGAACATAAAAGCATAAACGATGTCCGGATTACTTTTGTTTACATTTTCTGTGCTTTTCCTTACTAATAATCGCTCACATCGCTTCCAAACGTATAACCTACAAAACGAACACAAAATGCATGAAAAGTAACTAAGACACATGAATAAAAACAACTAATTCAAGTAAAAAATACCGGATAAGTAGGTATAAAACCTACTTATCAAATACCCCCAAACTTAAACCTTTGCTTGTCCCCAAGCAAAAACAAAACAAAAATGCAATGCAATGCAATGGAATGGAACTAATCTACATGCCTATGAATCCAGCAGTATTGATAAACACAAATCTATTCAACCGACCTTAGAGCAATCAAGTAAACATGATAATACTTCATATCAAAACCAATCAACAATTTCCTAGTCAATCATCAAATCTTAAACTGTTATTACTGGTATAGTGTGTGTGTGCTCCACAACAATGTTAACTAATATAAAATCAAATTTAACACATAACAAGTCTCTTCAAAGTCATTATACAGTGTAAACTCAAAAAATTCACGAACAAGCTAGATCCAACTAAAGTCAAACATCCACCAAGTTCAAGAATCCAATCCGGGATACTTATGCTTTACTTTTCATTATGGGGGCTTTTTGCTCTTTTCCCGTTTTATTATTTTTTTTTCTTTTTTTTTTTACTTTTTAACCATGACTGTGCAATGTCTCATTCCATTAGGCTAACAGTGCTACCCCTTAGCGAGCTTTCGACCAACGACTCCCAGACCATATAAGACCTTAGGGCGCTAGGTTTTAAGATACCCCTTCGGGCGTACTTGCTCAAGTAACAAAGGCCCCGAAACAAAACTAGCCACGATATAATTTTTTATCATTTTTTTTTCTTTTCTTTTTTTTTGAAGCTTATATATCACAATTTTTTTTTCCGAACTTAGGTTTTTATCGAACTTTAGTCATCACTACTTATTCTTCTCATTCTTTCATTCAAACTAGCATTATCCTTTAGAGTCCCATTATGTATCAATTTAAACTCAATCAATCAACAAGTTGTTTTTATTGTGCTACCCTTATTATACCAGTTTCAAATAGAAAAAAAATTCAATTCATAACAAGAAATCACATCAAAGGTCTAATAGTCAATACGTTACTTGTCTACTCGATCCCCATCTCATCATTGGCCAAAAGAAACTGTAAATATCAAACAGCTGGACTCATGCAAGATAAACATAGTAACTAACTATTATTTTTGAAATTTTTGATTTTTTTTAACAAAAAAAGTAAATTGAATATAATGTTATTCAAACTATACTATTATGCAACTACTTATGCAATTGTACTACATGAATGCAAACAACATGGACCTAAACTAAATTAACTACGTATGCAAAATAACATAACATAAATATGCAATAAAGAACTAAACTAAACTCCCCCAAACTTAGCAATTACAATGTCCTTATTGTAAGAATATAGCTATAAATAGAAGAGAACTTCCCTGTAATCAGCTAAGCATGAGTTGATGTTGGCGATGGTTGCGACGATCATTTTGCTATCCATTAGACCTCCAATACCTGCAATGAAGAGAGACAACATGGATTAGATTATAAGAGAGCTTAATAAGAAAATTAATTCCTATCTACTAAATAAAATAGTAAAGCATATAAATATAAAAATTCCTGGGTTGCCTCCCAGTCAGCGCTTGATTTATAGTCTTTCAGCCTGACTTTGTCTGGTCAATGCTATCCAATTCCTCTTTGAAAGTTGAGGAACCCTCCATCCATCGGAAATAATATAGTTTTTGGTAGGTTCCCATTTGTGATAGCCATCGAGTTAAAGTCACCTAGCATACTTTGTTTAAATATATGCCCAATTGAGACTGTTGAATAACTACGTGCTTTTCCGTCCGTTGAGCCTATGATTCGATTGGGGCTTTGAGGCTTGGCAAGAACAACGAGCTCTTCTTCTATCTTTTCCTCCTCATCCCACCATGGCTTCACATTTGTAGTAGCTCTCATGTCATAAAGAGCATTGCCGGCGACATGACTACCAAGCGGGCACGGTTTTGCAAATCTAACTGGACCCTTGATTTTTGGCGGAGAAGGAACTTGGGCACTAATAACATCGGCTCATCCTCGTTGGTACTCATAGTTAGTTCTTCTCCGACCTTATTTTCATTATCCCCACTTGTCTCCTCTTTTTCAACATCTCGTGTCTCATCCAGTTGTAGATTTGGCTCGGGCACTTCATCAATCTCGGAATCCTCATCATAACACCGATTGTTTTGAGGACATTTGTTCAAGGCTTTGAGTATTTGATCCACATGGTTCTGCAGATTTTGCATTGATATCTCTTGATCAATCCTCCTCTCCTCATTTGATGCTATGAACTTGGACAACAATTCCTCCAACTTTGACTTTTCTTCTTTTAATGGAGGTTGATATGAGAATTCCGGTGTGTATATTGGATTTAGAGTAGAGTATTGGTCTTGATAGTTGTAACTCCATGAAGAATCCGGGTGATACCCCCAAACTTGATGATAATTATCATATACATACTGATTGAGGTAGTTACCACCATATTGTACCGGCCCAAGATTGATGGTGCATTGATTACTCGGGTGATTACCAGCACAATAGCCACAGGTAACTGTCATCCTTCGACTCTGTTGGGCTGCGATAACGTCCAACTTCCTCGAAAGTTCTTCAATTTGTACTGACATTGCGGAGAGTGTCGTGAGTCTATCAATCTCCGCTTCCTTTGGTTGAGTCATGTTCGTGTATGGCCATTGATACGCAAAGTCATCCATGGTACCTGAAAAGAGAGAAATATAGGAAGAGAATTAAAAATAAAAATAAAAATAAAAATGTTTAAATAAAGACTAATTTGATTGAAGCTAATATTGGTAAAAATGTATTAAACTAATTTCCCGGCAACGGCGCCAAAAACTTTTTGGGTAAAATCTAGTTACGCACAACACGCAAGTATACGTGGTCAACAAGTAATAAAGTGATAAGTTGAGTATCGTTCCCACAGAGAATTATTTAATAAAAAATCACCAAGTACTAACCCGTAACCAACTCAATCTTATTTAAACAAATGAATTACAAACTATATAAATTAACTACTATTCCACTAATTAAATTAAGACTATGGAGATTTAAGATCACAACTTCACTTATTGCTTCATTTAAGTTAACACACTTCTCATCAATTATTCTCTATCCTGGATTATTAATCAAGAACACTAGAGTAGTATTAACCACCTCTCGATGCACTAATACCGTATTAACATCAATCAACAATTAAGATAGAAATAAGATAGAAATCCGTTAAACACCTTAATCAACTAACCCACTATATCTCTATGTGAATTTAGATGTGCATGTACTTGCTGATACAGTGCCTCTTCTCCATAAGGATTGTACCTTTGATGTAGAGATGAATTCAGCCTTGATGAAAATATATGAGGACATTGAGGTGCCTCCAGAAATTCATGAATGGGTCAAAGAAAAACCTAAACCCAACCTTGATCAAACCACTTCCTTCAATCTCGGAACCTTAAAAAACCCTAAGTTAATCCAGATTAGTTCAGACCTTACCCCAAACCAAAGGAATGACATGGTTACGCTACTAACCGAATTCCAGGAAGTGTTTGCATGGTCTCATGAAGACATGGTGGGTTTATCCACTGACATTATCCTTCATCGCCTTCCCATTAAAGAGGGATTCAAGCCAGTCAATCAGAAGCTCAGGCGATTGAAACCTGAGTGGAGTTTGAAGGTCAAAGAAGAAATTGTGAAACAGTTTCAAGCTGGCATCATCATGGTGTCCACATATCCTGAATAGATATCCAACATCGTTCTTGTGCCTAAACCTGGAGGAAAGGTGCAAGTTTGTGTGGATTATCGGGACTTGAACAAAGCTTGCCTTAAAGATAGCTTTCTCGTGCCATTTATCCACATTCTCATTGACAATACTGCTTAATACTGTATGTACTCCTTTGCTGATTGCTTTGCGGGGTACCATCAGATCATGGTTGCTGAGCAAGATCGTGAGAAAACTACTTTCATCACACCTTGGGGAACCTTTTTCTATAGATGATTGTTATTCAGCCTCATCAATGCCGGAGCCACCTATCAGCGAGCTATGATGGCTCTCTTGCACGACTTAATGCACAAAGAGATAGAGATCTACGTGGATGACATCATTATCAAGTCCCGGAAGGAGGAAGACCACTTAGACCATCTCAGGAAACTCTTCAACAGGTTGCATAAGTACAACTTGAAGTTGAATCCAGCCAAGTACGCCTTTGGCATTAAATCAGGCAAGTTGCTAGGATTTCTAGTTAGCCACAAAAGGGATTGAGCTGAATCCCACCAAAATCCAGGCCATTACGAAAATACCCATTCCTCAGACAGAGAGGGAAATACGAGGATTGTTGGGTAAAATCTAGTTACGCACAACACGCAAGTATACGTGGTCAACAAGTAATAAAGTGATAAGTTGAGTATCGTTCCCACAGAGAATTATTTAATAAAAAATCACCAAGTACTAACCCGTAACCAACTCAATCTTATTTAAACAAATGAATTACAAACTATATAAATTAACTACTATTCCACTAATTAAATTAAGACTATGGAGATTTAAGATCACAACTTCACTTATTGCTTCATTTAAGTTAACACACTTCTCATCAATTATTCTCTATCCTGGATTATTAATCAAGAACACTAGAGTAGTATTAACCACCTCTCGATGCACTAATACCGTATTAACATCAATCCACAATTAAGATAGAAATCCGTTAAACACCTTAATCAACTAACCCACTATATCTCTATGTGAATTACAATTGAAGAAGGTTTAAGAGAAAGTTCTCTATAAGATTACATATGGCGTCAAGCATATCTCTACCTTAACACTCATCAAGTTTAAGCTACTAACAAAATCCTGAACACATGCTATCATGATTAGATCTAAATCTATACTTCATCTCTCGAGTTCATATAGATTATCACGGTAATTGATGGCCAAGCAATTAAACAATTAAGTCCAAATCACAATAGACAATCCTCTCAATAAAACATAATAATTGATAACGAAGCATATTAAAATAAACTGCACAATAAGATCCATTGTAATCTCAAACATAGAATTAGTTCATGATTATTGAATTAAAACTAAGAATCCACAATTGAATACACATTAAAAGATAAAGATAGAAGAAGATGAGAAGAAATAATCTATTGTGTGTAGATTTGACGCTCTCTCCTTGCTCCTCCTTTGAATCTTCAATGGTCTCCAAGTTGCTTCAATCTCCAAATCTAATTAAAACTAGTGTTTTTCTCTAATTTACTCTAATCTAATTTAATAGAATGCTCTCTAATCTCCTAATATTCTCCTCTAATCTGTGTTATTCCCCTCCTTTTATAAGCCTTTATAGATGCCTTTAAGTCCTCTTGGAAGTCCTTGAATCAAACAACTCGAAAACAATCCTTTTCGGACTCAAATTCGGACAAAATCTCCTCTTTTTCGCATAGGCCAGCCCTGGCTGGGTATTTCCTTTACAAAATCCCAGCCCCGGCTGGGTAGTAAGCTGCTAAAACGCCCAGGACCCCAGCCCCGGCTGGGTCCTAAGGCACAAAAAGGTCCAGCCCCGGCTGGGTACTAATCTGCGAATTACTTTTTCTTGTGGAACCTCCTCTGCTAAAACTGTCATAACCTTTACACCGAGAGGAGTTACGGGGCCCGCGACCTATCAAATCGAAGCTATCGACTAGATATACAACTTTAATTCTTTAACATTTCAGAAATAACAAACGTATGATGGTCGAAATTGGACTGGAAGTGACTGATATGCAAATGACCACCCAAAACGGTGAAGTTCAACGTCCGTTGGTAGAAATGTCATAACTCTTTCATCCGAACTCCGATTGGAATGATTCAAGATGTTCCGGAAATCTAAACAAACGCTCTAAAATATAGTCCAAGGTCCAAGCCAAGAACACGAATTGAACATAAAAGCATAAACAATGTCCGGATTACTTTTGTTTGCATTTTCTGTGTTTTTCCTTACTAATAATTGCTCACATCGCTTCCAAACGTATAACCTACAAAACGAACACAAAATGCATGAAAAGTAACTAAGAAACATGAATAAAAACAACTAATTCAAGTAAAAGATACCGGATAAGTAGGTATAAAACCTACTTATCAAGGATTTTTGGGAATAATCAACTTCATTAGCAGGTTCATTTCTCAACTCAACACAACCTGTGAGCCAATCTTCAAGCTGTTAAGGAAGAACTCATCCATGAAATGGAATGATGATTGCCACAAGGCCTTCCTTACGATCAAAGAGCAGCTAGTCAAAGCTCCCATTTTGGTACCACCCAGGGATGATGTTCCCCTGTTCATGTACATGTCCATAAGTGACAATGTCATGGGCTATATGCTGGGACAGAAAGACGATAGAGGCAAAGAACGATCTATCCATTACCTCATCAAAAGATTCAGCAATAGTGAACACATGTACACTTTGATTGAGAAGACTTGTTGCGCTTTAGCATGGGCGTCCATGAGATTACCACATTACCTCCATGGTCACACAACCCATCTTATATCCCACGTGGATCCTCTCAAGTACGTGTTCAACAAACCCATGTTAAATTGCCGGCTGTCCAGATGGCAGTTGATCCTACAACAATTTGACATTGTTTACGTGACTTAAAAGTCCATCAAAGGTCAAGGAATTGCAGATCAACTGGCCGTCGCACCGTCAGGGGACTTCAAACCCTTGGAAACATACTTCTCGATAAAGGGGTAATAACAGTTCAGTAACACCATCAGTACGATACACGCCAAACATGGAAGATGTATTTTGATAGAGCTATTAATATGGAAGGTTCTGGAGCTGGAGCAGTTCTAGTATCTGGCACGGGGGAGCAGTATCCCATCGCCGTCAAATTGTAGTTTCTCAGCACCAACAACACAGCTGAATATGAAGGTTGTCTCATGGGGCTAAAACTTGCCCGTTCAATGGGTATCAGGCGGTTAACTGTCTTTGAAGATTCAGAAGTAGTTGTCAGACAATCTACGGGAATCTATCAAACCAAAGAGCTACATTTGCTGCCTTACCATCGGCAAGTTTTACTGATGGTTTTGGAGTTCGAAGAAATCTCCTTTCTACACATTCCTCGTAATAGGAATGTATTTGTAGACGCATTAGCAACTTTGGCATCCTTGATTCACATACCTGACAAGGGACACTTGCCAAGCGTCACAATTGCCATGCATAAGGCACCAGCCTATGGGAACTATGTTGGAGAAGTATAGGATGAGCTACCTCCCATCTAGCATCCTTGGTATCAGCATATCAAGGAGTACCTAAGAGATGGATCTATACCCGCTGATGCGAGCCAGACTGAGAAAAGGCATATCCATCGACTTGCTATGAAATTATACCTGAGTGGAGATGCCCTCTATATGAGAGATGTAGGACAAGATCTCCTTAGATGTTTAGATAAAGACCAAGCTCAAAGGCTTATGGATGAGATCCATGGTGGAGTCTGTGGCCCACACATGAGTGGCCCCCTCCTTGTTAAGAAGATCCTCAGGACAAGACATTACTGGCTCTCTCTCAAAGCTGACTGTAATGACCACGTCAGGAGATGTTATCAATGTCAAATTCATGGGAATGATATTCACGCCCCTCCACGGGAACTCCGCAATATGAGTTCACCTTGGCCCTTCTCAATGTGGGGAATGGACGTTATTGGGCCCATTGAGCCTAAAGCCAGTAATGGACATTGATTTATCTTCACCATGATCGACTACTTCAACGAGTGGGTAGAAGCAGCCTCTTTCCCCATGGTTACCAAAGAAGTCGTCATTGCTTTCATTAGAAACAATGTCATTTGTCGATATGGACAACCAGAGGTGATTGTATCAGACAATGCTAAGAACCTCAACAACAAGACGATGGAGGAGTTATGCATTAAATTCGACATCAAACATCTTAAATCTGTCATCAACCATCCAAAGATGAATGGTGTTGTTGAATCGGCTAACATAAACATCATGAAGATCATGCAAAATATGTCCTCCAACCACAAAGATTGGCCAGACTTATTGCCTTTTACTCTGTTAGCCTACATAACATCAATGTGTACTTCCACTGAGACAACCCCTACGCATTAATCTATGGGATGGAAGTAGTGCTCCCCATAGAAGTTGAAATGGAATCCCTCAGAATGTTGATAGACGCTCAGCTGGAGGAAGACCAATGGATACAAGACTGGTATCACCAATTGTCTCTAATAGATGAAAGGCGAACCACGGATATCTTCCAATGTCAGTTATATCAACAAAGGATCGCCAGATCCTACAACAGAAAAGTTCGGCTACGGCAGTTTAAACAACATGACTTTGTTTTAAAGAAGATCATTGACAACCAAGATCAATCTAAGGGAAAATTCGCTCCTAACTGGGAAGGGCCATTTGTTGTTAAGGAAGTATTGACAGGGGACGCTCTTAGATTGCAAGAAATGGACGGTGATGAATTTCCACAACTCATCAACTCGGACGTCGTGAAACGGTACTATGTGTGAAGTGACCATCAAGCAAACATCCTGGTGTTGGATCATCAGATCACCAGTCATTCCGGTTCTTTAACCCTTTACCACATACAACGCTTTTCCATACTTTGCCCCTCAGGGAAACATACTTTTCAAGCTAGTAGTCTGGCTTCACTATGCTTATATAACTTAGGTCATCCCACTATGGATTGAACCTCTCGCGTTTAGAGTTTGGCTACCCATACATGGGATCAAACGTTTCGTACCTACAGTTTATCCTCAACCTAGGATCAAACTTTCTCTTCCCCGCAGTCTGACCTGTACATGGGATCACGCTTTTCAACTCGTCTTGAGGGGCGAACAACGTCGACCTGATCTCCTCTTCAATAGGAGTACGTAGTCAACCATTTCATATGTCCCGATCGCAATAAAACAAAAACAACAAAAACATTTCCACCCTCTTTCCTTACAAAAAAAAACAACAAAAACATTTCTACCCCATTCTCCTTACAAAAACAAAAACAAAAACATTCTTATACCCTTTCTACCATACAGCGTTGAACCTTTTACACCAAGTTTGAACTACGCAGACCTGATCTCCTCTTCAATAGGAGTACGTAGGCAACCATTCATGGTTCGGTCTCACCCACTACCAAAACATAAACACTTTTCAACTGGTACTGGGATCATCCTTCAATCCACCATATTTCATTAGCTTCAGACCAAAGGGATGGAATTACTTGAACTCCTCCCAAATAGGAGATTCAACGACCATCTAAGCTGCGGTTTTACCTTGACGAGAAACACCAATCCATAAGAGATGAAATTAACTAGGCTCCTCCTGAATAGGGGTACTGGCGACCATCTGTGGTGCGGTCAATCTTAGAGAGGAAAGCCACACTCCTCTCCCCATTTCCATACAGAAACCAGTCCCAAAACACCAAAGATGGTAGGGATACACCCAGATCAATGATCCATTATGAAATGTCCAGAGACAACTCATTATCCATCCGTCAAGGAGGAATTCAGAATACATCAAAATCACAAGCCCTAAAGAAGCAGGCAAAATATCAAGCAAGTATCAGAACGTATCTAAAAGGGAAGTGATCAAAGATATATTTCCCTGCTATAAATAATGTTGTTTGATATACACAATATAAACTATATAGGACAAAATGGCTTTGCTGGTATGTGCAGGAAAATACAAGCCCATCTACATGTCAGGGTATATTCGAGCTAACAAGCCCAACATGGCATCCCTCTCAGAAGGAGGCGAGGCTGTGGTCTCTTGTACGAGGGTATCCACACGACCCAACAGATCTGCAGCCATCTGTATGGTGACCATATGCTCATCAATGTAAGTGTTCATCTCTACGATCATGTCAGTGGTAAGGGACCTCACTGCAGTACTATCTGTAACGGCTACATCCCGGGTAGATATGGCATCATCCCGCTCAACTATCACTGCATCTCTGGCTGATCTAGCCTCATCCCGCTCAATAATAGCGACATCTCTACGAGCTAATGCATCGTCTCTCTCTAGTAGAGTTGCGTCTCTCCCATCAAGGGCAGTCAACATCAAGGCTCTTGCCTGGTGTCTCTCTCAAAGGTCATCAGATGGAGACTCTGCTCAAAGTACTGTGCTAAATACTGAATCACAACAGTATTAGTACTAGGAGAATCTAAAGGGAGTGTTGGCAACCCAGCAACCAGATCCTCCTTAAAGTAAGAATAAATGTCCACCATGGACTCTCCATCATCTATCTCACTATCCGGTACTGTGGATACTTCCACAGCCGATAGAATCTATATCTCCATCCACACAGAATACTCTGATGAACAACCTGGATGGCTCACAAAGAAATCAGCTATCTCACGCTAATCCCAACATGCATACACACGGGATCGGTCATCTACTGAAAGATAGCGAAAAGCTAAACGCTGACCTAGTGCCCCCTCGAAAGGGTGAAAATTCTGAAACTGGTCAAACTGCGACAGCACGGCCAGCGAGTGGTAGGTAGTAATGCCCTCAAGCTAGCCAAGGGAAGATAGTCCATGCCCGGAGCATGAGTAATAAAGTTGTAAGGTGAGCTGAGCCCCGAACACGGCAATATGCTAAACGGATCACCGATATTCGCAAAGAACATAAACCAAGACATAGCATCCGTAAACTTTGATGGCTGAAAAAAGTATTACATGGCTATATCATGAGTTAAATAATACCCATGCCGTTTAAGAGTGCTGATCGGTCTCAAGTGTGACATAAACCACACGTACAGTATGATCGAGCAGCCCATAAACACTCCTGTCGGATAAGTGCAGCAGTATGTAGCTGACCTTAGAGTCTCTGCTATAATCATCGATAGGATGGTATGACCATCCCTGAGAGCTCTCACTGCCACTATGACTCATATGTCCAACTTATCCATATACCGTGGCATATATACATATGACAGTACGCACAATAGCAATACATCCACCCTGGCTAGATGCCAATGATCCTCGAGTGTGGTGAAATCCCTGGAATATCGTGTGTAACTATCCTCAGAGCCAAATCTATCAAACAAACAATGCTGGGATATAACATGGCCAGATGTAAGCTCATCATGTACCACCCTACGCCTTAATCCAGTGAGGGTCATGAACCGTCGACTCATTTCCCCCAAAGCCATATGCACGCAAGGTCTGTCTAGTGGCAACATCGTCAACCGTGCATACTCCTCCAGAGTGGGAGTCAACTCCTGGGTCCCAAATCGGAAGACCTGCCTCTTTGATACCCAATGCTCTAGCATGCCATCCACGAATCCTGTGGGAACCTGAAACATTAACAGGGTCATAGTATGCTGCAACAAGTGATCTACGGTCACCCTGCTGATGGTGACATGATATCATACCACGATCGCATACCAGATGCCACCAATGATGGTGAGGTATGATCAATATGGCTAACTGTCGAATAAGACATCTGTACGGACCGTGTCATAAGACCATCCAGGGTCAATGTTGAATATCTCTAGAAATACATACATATGGATAACATGATACATACACTGCAGATAATAGATGGCAAGATGATATAGGGAATAAAAAATTGTGCATACATTCCTAAGTACATCAGCATCTAATACATCATCTCTGTACAGCTACAAATATAGGGAAATGGGGCACAGACGCACTACTACTAACAGAGACCTATCAAAAGATATAGCGAGAATGAGGCACATCCACCCAATAGCTAACAGAGGCCTATCAAAAGAGATAACGAGAATACATATCAGAAGAAAACAATAGTGTCGATGTTTACATCATCAATCTTGTTCACCTGATGTAACTCCTCCTGAGTCACTGGGTCTCTATCAACATGGATGTCAGGCCTATACAAAGGAGGATCTGCACCGGCAAAACTAAATGGGTCATTTGAGGGGCCAGTGCCTGAGCTTGAAGGATCAAACGAATCTGCCTCTGTTGGATCTGTACCCAAATTTTGGATAAAGAAATGTGTCTGGTCTAGTCGCCCGGTCAAACTGTCAATTTGTGTCACATGAGTCGGATCTCGGACACAGGCTATCCAATTCGTGGTCATCACGGATCCTGGAACCATATCCCCCATGAACTGAGTGGCGCGGGACTGGGCTCCAATAGTAAGAGGGAACCACTGTAACATTCCAAAATTTTAATTGTAATATTAAATATTTATTGAATTATATAAATATTTAATGGATGTGTTTATCGTTGAATAAATATTTGTTTAATTGATTTAATTCTGTTTAGTTAATTATTTATTAAATAAATAATTAATGAGTTAAGGAAATTATTATTATATTGATATTTCAATTTGATGGTAAATATTTGTATAGAGTTATGTGAATAAATGAATTATTTAATTAATTGAATTAATAAATTAAGTATGAAAGTTTAATTAAATATAATGTGACAAATAACTATATTATAAGGAGTTATTAAAATAAATTAAAGTAAGTAGTTTAATTTGGTTGTGCGAAACAAGACTTAATGGTATTAAGTGTTTAAATTTTAAATGGTTTTTGCCAAACAAGGCCCTATGGCTTTTGGAATTCTTTTAATTTTAAATTTATATAAATTAATAGAATAAAATAAATAAATAAATTAAATAATAAATATAATATATACGTTATTTTGATAACTGATTATAGCTATTAAGGCTATATCGGTTTCTTTTGTTTACGCTTATTATTCAGTTGGTTTTTGCACATAACTTAGTTTGCTAGCCTAGAGAGCTTCACAGAAAATTAAGAGAAGAGTCGAGATAAATTGAGAGAAACTTAGGATTTCAAAGCAAATTCCAGTGATTAGCATCGATTGTATTAGAAAGTGAAGGTATGTTCACAACCTTAGTGTTATATATATATATATATATATATATATATATATATATATATATGTGTGTGTGTGTGTGTGTGTGTGTGTGTGTGTGTGTGTGTGTGTGTGTGTGTGTGTGTGTGACAACCCAAGAATTTGGACAATTTATGAAAATCTTAAATGATTGATTTAAGGTTAAATAATAGACCTAGACAGAAGATAAGTGTATGCATTTGGTGTTATTGGGATTGAATTTTGAGGATTTCAATATTCGGTAAAGGAAATAGGTGAATTATTCAGGATTAAGGATTTATGAGAATATGTTTTGTGTTTATGGTTATGTATGTGTTCAGAATATGGTTAAGGGTCATGGGTTGACCATATTAATTATATACGTGTCAAACCCTAAGTATATATTAAGAACGTCAATGTTCTGTTAGAAAACCCTAACGTCTGATGAGAAACCCTAGACTCGGTTCTGGAAACCCTAGTTTCAGTTCCGGGAATCCGAAACACTAAAATCATGATATGAATATGGTGATTAAGTTAGAAAACCCTAACGATATGTTCAGAAACCCTAATTTGGGAAATCAAAGGCTAAATATAATGGCTTATGTATTTTGATAATATATTAGAGATTACCCTAATTGCTAAATTAGAAACTCTAATGCTATGTATAAAATCCTAAGGATTAATAGTTATATGAGTAATGAATATGAACATTATGTGATGGTTTATCTTTGTTTATTATATAAACAAACAAAAGAAACTAGTGTAACCCTAATTATATATTAGGAATGAAAGATTTAATAACTTAAGGGTTATGGAAAAAGAGAATTGTGGTATTTAGAATACTTACTAATTCTAGGAGAATTATTTTATATATCTCAAATGATTAATTTTATAACCTAATTATAGCAAGTCTAATTGGGTTAAGAAAATATGTGTGTATGAGCAAGGATTGGTGTTATAATTGAGGAAGTTAAAACCCTAAGAAAATTAATTGAGTTGGATAAGAATTTAAGGTATTGGACTATGTATATTTTATAGTCCAAGTGTTGGCGAATGAATGTAGTTAGAGGCCCAAGCAATACATTAATCGAGTGGCACAAATATTTTTATTAAAGCCCAAAAATTTGATCCAAGTAAGGAGGGGCATTTTAGTCATTTGATGAGGATATAAGAGGGGATGAATGTAAGGATTACCTACTTTAGTTGGTGGACAACTTCCACCTACTCCTCTTATGTGTCATCTTGTAACATAGCTAACATATTTGTTCAAGTTGGTAAGTAAAGTTTTGGTAGTTTAGTGGGAGAAAATGAGAGAATTATATCCAAACACATCTTCCACTTTAAGCACCACACATGTGGCAAAAGGATAGTTCATTAATACAAGCTAGGTGTCCAATGGTTTAAGGAGCCACATGATATACTAATCTCCCACATGTTTATGATTAAGAAGGAGAAAAATAGAGTGAGTGGGGAGAGGACTTTTTGGACAATTGTTAAATCAAATAAACATTTAGTAAATAAGCCAAACTTGGAGCATCCTAAGGCCAAGTGGCCGGCCATAAGAGAACAAGAGAAGGGGAGATGCATGTATGATTAGTTTGCTTTAGTTGGTGAACAACTAACCATGTGTCATCTTTTTATTTTTCCAACACTTTACTTATTCTTTCAAGCAACATTAAGTGATTAGTAAGAAAGAGAATGAGGGGAGAATGGAGGCCACATGGCCGGTTGAGCATAAGGAGAGAAAGGAGAGTAGGCTTAGATAATTAAGTTATATCATATTTCTTTCTTCCATCTCTTATTCTTCTTCTAGCAAAGAACTAATTATATAGAGAGAGAGAGAGGGGAGAGACCATTTTGGCAACTCCAAGAGAAGGGAGAGAGGAGACTTTGATTTTCATAAACATAAAACCCATCTCTCATCTTAGAAGGAGAAAGAAAAATCAAGCAAAGGTATAACTATTTTTGTTTATATAATTTTATTTTTGATTATTCTAAAGCAAATCTTAAATCTTTGTTTCTAAACTCAAAAACCTTAGATATATGTGTTTATGAGTATTTTATGTTTATTTCTACCATATTGAGTGTTGATTTGGTTGAAATCAAAAGGAATTGAAGAATGGAATTTTCTGGAAAAGTTAAACTTTTAAAAAGTGTTTTGTTATGGTGTTTTAGATCAAGTGTTGAACTTATGATTTTGAACCATATGAGGGAAGATCTACATGATATATGATATTTTATGGTTAGATCTTGCCATTTTTAGGGTTGATAAGCTTGAACAAAGAAGAATAACCAAAACAGTTTTTTTGTTTTAAATGAATTAGTGGAATGCTGCCCTAAACAGAAACTTTCGGATTTGTTAGGGTACTCTAAAAATTCTGGACTTGTGATATGTTATAGTACACTCAATAAGCTTTCCACAGATTCCGAAACGGACTAAATCCGACATCGGAGGAGAGAGTTATGGGATTTCTCCCAAACTACTCAAAGATAAGAAAAAATGTTAGAATAACATTTTGTAACAGCCACTTCCGGGTTAAATTCCAGGAGCTTAACATGTTCAAATACTGATTGTGATAGATGAAAACTGTATTTCGGAAAGATACGAACCCAACAAAATTGACGGATCATTAATCGGAGTTACAGATCTCGTTTTATTTAAGTTTTGGTGAAGGACTCCAAAACTGCCAAACGACAAAAAGTTGCTGCCCAAAATTTTCCGGGGGCTGTTTTGGACATTTATTTAATGAGAAAAAATTCCTGGCTTTTGGAAAAGGAAAATATATGGTATTATGTAGCTTGTGACCAGAAATGAGCTAATTCCGAGTTAAAACGACCAAGTTATGACCGTTCTAATTTTTGTGATTTTCTGACGGAAATCGCTATAAACGGAGTTCTACAACTCCGATTGCCACGAAATTTAAAATGGAGCATCACGTTAACATATATAAGGTTATCCCAAGAGATGGGAATGTTTGGAGTTAAGCACGAGGTAGCTAATTTCATAAGCTACGCACTAGAAATTAATTTTTGAAAAATATCAAAGGAAGGTTGAAAATTATGGAAAAATAATTTTTGTGTATGAAATACATGTATATATGTTTGACCAAAGGATAGAAAAATAATAAGTTGATTTGGTATTTTCGTGAAGAAGAATAGTGAATTCAGGTTGCTGAAATAGAATCCAGGTTGCTGGATTAGTATTTGACTTACTAGGTGTTAACGAATAACTTATGAAATGAAAAAGCGAATGTTAAATCATATAAATATGATTCTAAGTAATTGTTAAGTGTTTAAGCAAAGTTTAACTGAACTTAAACTCGAGTATTGTCCGACTAGACCGTCGGGATGTTAGAATTGTGTCGGGTTCAACTCAGATGCAATAGTTTGACTTGATACCAAGTCTTATGTGTATTATAGACTGATAGGATTATGTGATATGTGTTTAGGTTATTCTGTGGATATAAATATAACAGTATTATACTGTGATGATATTATTCTAATATTGGAGATCTATATTACTAATATTAGGTCTTCGGGTAAAGCGATATAAATTGCGTTGCGGTAATCAACGGTTCAGGCAAGTTTCTTTGTACTTAACTCTAATAAGAGTATTTTATTCAAGCTTATGGTTAATCATTGCTGATTGCCACGAAAATTGTATTATGTACATCTTGCATGTATAAGTCAGGTATGAAAGGCTGATCACCTTCATTACCAGTTGGTTCAGAAATGTTTGTTCATGTATAATACTTGTTCAGTCAAAAATTTGTTCGTGCTAGTTCTCAATTATATTGATGAATTATAGCAAGCCCTTTATTCATACTCTTCAATCATGATATATCGTTATATTATTGTATATAAACTTGCTGGGCAACTTTCATGCTCACCCTTGCTATATCATGATAAAACATTGCAGATAAAGCGAATGCGTTCGGATACAGGAAAATGATAATGCCAAGTTCAGCTTGGGGCAATAAGTGCGGCTAGTTTGTAATAGTATATTTTGATAAATATTATTGTGGAATAGATACGTTATGAATTGTGTATTAATTTAAGGTTACTCAACCTTGGGGAATAGTGTGTAATGTATTGTATAAACAATTTATGTTTATATCTTCCGCAAATAGTGATAGAAATAGTATACTGGATCCGAGGTGATTTGGGACCTGGATTCGGGGCTACTACAGTTGGTATCAGAGCTGTTGGTTATGAAGCTTAGGTAGGAATACCTGAGACCAATAACCGCAGTGATTAGAATAAGATCTAACTCACATAGAGTTAGTTGGTCGGTAAGATTCAAAGATTAATCTCGGCGAGTGTAAAGTACAGAGTTCCCTAACTCTGATAATAAAGTTGAACAATAATGGTGAATAGATCGAGTCGAAAAGACTGAAAGTTCAGGAATAGGAGATCGTAAAACAAAACGATTATAGGCATATAAATAAATCGTAATATATACGATAAGATCACCCCGTGATCTGATAAGGTTATGACAGTCAAAAAGAATCAATCTTATGATTGAAAAGTTTACAGCAAGATGCTGTGTGTAAGTTGTACTATGAAATGGTACTATGAAAACTCATGAAAGAGTTATGGATTATGAATACGAATTGAATTCGTATTGAAAAAGGGGGTTAAGAGTTGGTGGGGATTTCAATGAGGACTCGTGTCAGCAACTGAGTTGTATGATTCCTTGTATGTGCGGGGAATTGTACTTGGTGTAAAAACTACTTAGTTGGTGGCATTGGTAATAATTGAAATGTTGTGTCACGCTAGTTGTTATATACAGATAAATAGGTCATAGGTAGAGAATATAGGATTAAGTACGAGTTCTTAGAACTCATACTTATGTGACATTCTTGACGCATAGTTATATGAAATGTTTATGAGCCCCTAAGCGAACGGACGCCAAAGGTCAGACTAGGGTAAGTTCGTAAACTCATATAATTGTGGCCAGGTTATGAACTCGTAAGTGTGGTTTTATGAATTGGGTATAGTTGTGTGTGAATGGAGTGTTAAGGATTATAGGAACAGATAGATTGTTAAGCAAATGATCATTAGTGGAGATTTAGGTTTTCATAAACCTCTAGCTTTGCTAAACTTCAATTTTTGACATCAAGCTAAATACGCATTATGTGCCTTTAAAAAAAATTGTTTTTATTTATCACTTATGTACCATGTGACCATGTGACCTGGTGCAGAGATGATAAAAAAATGATGGAGTTATCAATGCAGAATTACTTGGTGTTGGATGTGATCTAAGGATCTTCAGCCCACTACAGTTAGATGTAGTTTGACAAATTCACCAAATGACAAAATCCTCAACAGACTATAAATACAGTGCGGCATCATGACGTCATTCTCAAAAATGTTTTATTGAAAGAAATTTCCCAAACCAATTTGTTTTACTGTGGAATCAAATAAGACTGAGGTAAAATTTTTGTGCCTTTGGCAGTGATGGGAAAACAGATAAAATTAGTACTTGGCCAGTACAGGGCATATCGGGCTAATCACCCTTTGTGTCCGTAAGTAATGACGGTTTGCGGATGAATTTCCATAAAACCTTTGCAAAAATAAAAAACAAACAGTCTATACGATTCCTCAACACAGTTTTAAAATTTTTACCCTTATGAATGGTGTATTGGGTAGCATTTGAAATATGTGTGAATGGTGTAAGGTACACAGTGTAAGGTGTAAGGTGAATTTCGGGGACGAAATTCTTAGAAGGAGGGGTGAATGTGACAACCCAAGAATTTGGACAATTTATGAAAATCTTAAATGATTGATTTAAGGTTAAATAATAGACCTAGACAAAAGATAAGTGTATGCATTTGGTGTTATTCGGATTGAATTTTGAGGATTTCAATATTCGGTAAAGGAAATAGGTGAATTATTCAGGATTAAGGATTTATGAGAATATGTTTTGTGTTTATGGTTATGTATGTGTTCAGAATGTGGTTAAGGGTCATGGATTGACCATATTAATTATATACGTGTCAAACCCTAAGTATATATTAAGAACGTCAATGTTCTGTTAGAAAACCCTAACGTCTGATGAGAAACCCTAGAATCGGTTCTGGAAACCCTAGTTTCAGTTTCGGGAATCCGAAACACTAAAATCAGGATATGAATATGGTGATTAAGTTAGAAAACCCTAACGATATGTTCAGAAACCCTAATTTGGGAAATCAAAGGCTAAATATAATGGCTTATATATTTTGATAATATATTAGAGATAACCCTAATTGCTATATTAGAAACTCTAATGCTATGTATAAAATCCTAAGGATTAATAGTTATATGAGTAATGAATATGAACATTATGTGATAGTTTATCTTTGTTTATTATATAAACAAACAAAAGAAACTAGTGTAACCCTAATTATATATTAGGAATGAAGGATTTAATAACTTAAGGGTTATGGAAAAAGAGAATTGTGGTATTTAGAATACTTACTAATTCTAGGAGAATTATTTTATATATCTCAAATGATTAATTTTATAACCTAATTATAGCAAGTCTAATTGGGTTAAGAAAATATGTGTGTATGAGCAAGGATTGGTGTTATAATTGAGGAAGTTAAAACCCTAAGAAAATTAATTGAGTTGGATAAGAATTTAAGGTATTGGACTATGTATATTTTATAGTCCAAGTGTTGGCGAATGAATGTAGTTAGAGGCCCAAGCAATACATTAATCGAGTGGCACAAATATTTTTATTAAAGCCCAAAAATTTGATCCAAGTAAGGAGGGGCATTTTAGTCATTTGATGAGGATATAAGAGGGGATGAATGTAAGGATTACCTACTTTAGTTGGTGGACAACTTCCACCTACTCCTCTTATGTGTCATCTTGTAACTTAGCTAACATATTTGTTCAAGTTAGTAAGTAAAGTTTTGGTAGTTTAGTGGGAGAAAAGGAGAGAATTATATGCAAACACATCTTCCACTTTAAGCACCACACATGTGGCAAAAGGATAGTTCATTAATACAAGCTAGGTGTCCAATGGTTTAAGGAGCCACATGATATACTAATCTCCCACATGTTTATGATTAAGAAGGAGAAAAATAGAGTGAGTGGGGAGAGGACTTTTTGGACAATTGTTAAATCAAATAAACATTTAGTAAATAAGCCAAACTTGGAGCATCCTAAGGCCAAGTGGCCGGCCATAAGAGAACAAGAGAAGGGGAGATGCATGTATGATTAGTTTGCTTTAGTTGGTGAACAACTAACCATGTGTCATCTTTTTATTTTACCAACACTTTTCTTATTCTTTCAAGCAACATTAAGTGATTAGTAAGAAAGAGAATGAGGGGAGAATGGAGGCCACATGGCCGGTTGAGCATAAGGAGAGAAAGGAGAGTAGGCTTAGATAATTAAGTTATATCATATTTCTTTCTTCCATCTCTTATTCTTCTTCTAGCAAAGAACTAAATATATATAGAGAGAGAGAGAGAGGGGAGAGACCATTTCGGCAACTCCAAGAGAAGGGAGAGAGGAGACTTTGATTTTCATAAACATAAAACCCATCTCTCATCTTAGAAGGAGAAAGAAAATCAAGCAAAGGTATAACTATTTTTGTTTATATAATTTTATTTTTGATTATTCTAAAGCAAATCTTGAATCTTTGTTTCTAAACTCAAAAACCTTAGATATATGTGTTTATGAGTATTTTATGTTTATTTATACCATATTGAGTGTTGATTTGGTTGAAATCAAAAGGAATTGAAGAATGGAATTTTCCGGAAAAGTTAAACTTTTAAAAAGTGTTTTGTTATGGTGTTTTAGATCAAGTGTTGAAATTATGATTTTGAACCATATGAGGGAAGATCTACATGATATATGATATTTTATAGTTAGATCTTGCCATTTTTAGGGTTGATAAGCTTGAACAAAGAAGAATAACCAAAACAGTTTTTTTGTTTTAAATGAATTAGTGGAATGCTGCCCTAAACAGAAACTTTCGGATTTGTTAGGGTACTCTAAAAATTCTGGATTTGTGATATGTTATAGTACACTCAATAAGCTTTCCATAGACTCCGAAACGGACTAAATCCGACATCGGAGGAGAGAGTTATGGGATTTCTCCCAAACTACTCAAAGATAAGAAAAAATGTTAGAATAACATTTTGTAACAGCCACTTCCGGGAAAATTTCCGGGAGCTTAACATGTCCAAATATTGATTGTGATAGATGAAAACTGTAGTTCGGAAAGATACGAACCCAACAAAATTGACGGATCATTAATCGGAGGTACAGATCTCGTTTTATTTAAGTTTTGGTGAAGGACTCCAAAACTGCCAAATGACAAAAAGTTGCTGCCCAAAATTTTCCGAGGGCTGTTTCGGACATTTATTTAATGAGAAAAAATTCCAGGCTTTTGGAAAATGAATATATATGGTATTATGTAGCTCGTGTCCAAAAACGAGCTAATTCCGAGTTAAAACGACCAAGTTATGATCGTTCTAATTTTTGTGATTTTCCGACGGAAATCGCTATAAACGGAGTTCTACAACTCCGATTGCCACGAAATTTAAAATGGAGAATCACGTTAACATATATAAGGTTATCCCAAGAGATGGGAATGTTTGGAGTTAAGCACGAGGTAGCTAATTTCTTAAGCTACGCACTAGAAATTAATTTTTGAAAAATATCAAAGGAAGGTTGAAAATTATGGAAAAATAATTTTTGTGTATGAAATACTTGTATATATGTTTGACCAAAGGATAGAAAAATAATAAGTTGATTTGGAATTTTCGTGAAGAAGAATAGTGAATTCAGGTTGCTGAAATAGAATCCAGGTTGCTGGATTAGTATTTGACTTACTAGGTGTTAACGAATAACTTATGAAATGAAAAAGCGAATGTTAAATCATATAAATGTGATTCTAAGTAATTGTTAAGTGTTTAAGCAAAGTTTAACTGAACTTAAACTCGAGTATTGTCCGACTAGACCGTCGGGATGTTAGAATTGTGTCGGGTTCAACTCAGACTGCAATAGTTTGACTTGATACCAAGTCTTATGTGTATTATAGACTGATAGGATTATGTGATATGTGTTTAGGTTATTCTGTGGATATAAATATAACAGTATTATACTGTGATGATATTATTCTAATATTGGAGATCTATATTACTAATATTAGGTCTTCGGGTAAAGCGATATAAATTGCGTTGCGGTAATCAACGGTTCAGGCAAGTTTCTTTGTACTTAACTCTAATAAGAGTATTTTATTCAAGCTTATGGTTAATCATTGCTGATTGCCACGAAAATTGTATTCTGTATATCTTGCATGTATAAGTCAGGTATGAAAGGCTGATCACCTTCATTACCAGTTGGTTCAGAAATGTTTGTTCATGTATAATACTTGTTCAGTCAAAAATTTGTTCGTGCTAGTTCTCAATTATATTGATGAATTATAGCAAGCCCTTTATTCATACTCTTCAATCATGATATATCGTTATATTATTGTATATAAACTTGCTGGGCAACTTTCATGTTCACCCTTGCTATATCATGATAAAACATTGCAGATAAAGCGAATGCGTTCGGATACAGGAAAATGATAATGCCAAGTTCAGCTTGGGGCAATAAGTGCGGCTAGTTTGTAATAGTATATTTTGATAAATATTATTGTGTAATAGATACTTTATGAATTGTGTATTAAGTTAAGGTTACTCGACCTTGGGGAATAGTGTGTAATGTATTGTATAAACAATTTATGTTTATATCTTCCGCAAATAGTGATAGAAATAGTATACTGGATCCGAGGTGATTTGGGACCTGGATTCGGGGCTACTACAAGTGGTATCAGAGCTGTTGGTTATGAAGCTTAGGTAGGAATACCTGAGACCAATAACCGCAGTGATTAGAATAAGATCTAACTCACATAGAGTTAGTTAGTCGGTAAGATACAAAGATGAATCTCGGCGAGTGTAAAGTACAGAGTTCCCTAACTCTGATAATAAAGTTGAACAGTAATGGTGAATAGATCGAGTCGAAAAGACTGAAAGTTCAAGAATAGGAGATCGTAAAACAAAACGATCATAGGCATATAAATAAATCGTAATATATACGATAAGATCACCCCGTGATATGATAAGGTTATGACAGTCAGAAAGAATAAATCTTATGATTGAAAGGTTTACAGCAAGATGCTGTGTGTAAGTTGTACTATGAAATGGTACTATGAAAACTCATGAAAGAGTTATGGATTATGAATACGAATTGAATTCGTATTGAAAAAGGGGGTTAAGATTAGGTGGGGATTTCAATGAGGACTCGTGTCAGCAACTAAGTTGTATGATTCCTTGTATGGGCGGGGAATTGTACTTGGTGTAAAAACTACTTAGTTGGTGGCATTGGTAATAATTGAAATGTTGTGTCACGCTAGTTGTTATATACAGATAAATAGGTCATAGGTAGAGAATATAGGATTAAGTACGAGTTCTTAAAACTCATACTTATGTGACATTCTTGACGCATAGTTATATGAAATGTTTATGAGCCCCTAAGCGAACGGACGCCAAAGGTCAGACTAGGGTAAGTTCGTAAACTCATATAATTGTGGCCAGGTTATGAACTCATAAGTGTGGTTTTATGAATTGGGTATAGTTGTGTGTGAATGGAGTGTTAAGGATTATAGGAACAGATAGATTGTTAAGCAAATGATCATTAGTGGAGATTTAGGTTTTCCTAAACCTTTAGCTTTGCTAAACTTCAATTTTTGACATCAAGCTAAATACGCATTATGTGCCTTTAAAAAAAATTGTTTTTATTTATCACTTATGTACCATGTGACCATGTGACCTGGTGCAGAGATGATAAAAAAATGATGGAGTTATCAATGCAGAATTACTTGGTGTTGGATGTGATCTAAGGATCGTCAGTCCACTATAGTATGATGTAGTATGACAAAATCACCAATTGACGAAATCCTCAACGGACTGTAAATACAGTGCGGCATCATGACGTCATTCTCAAAAATGTTTTATTGAATGAAATTTCCCAAACCAATTTGTTTTACTGTGGAATCAAATAAGACTGAGGTAAAAAATTTTTGCCTTTAGCAGTGATGGGAAAATAGATAAAATTAGTACTTGGCCAGTACAGGGCATATCGGGCTAATCACCCTTTGTGTCCGTAAGTAATGACGGTTTGCGGATGAATTTCCACAAAACCTTTGTGAAAATGAAAAACAAACAGTCTATACGATTCCTCAATACAGTTTTAAAATTTTTACCCTTGTGAGTGGTGTATTGGGTAGCATGTGAAATATGTGTGAATGGTGTAAGGTGCACGGTGTAAGGTGTAAGGTGAATTTCGGGGACGAAATTCTTAGAAGGAGGGGTGAATGTGACAACCCAAGAATTTGGATAATTTATGAAAATCTTAAATGATTGATTTAAGGTTAAATAATAGACCTAGACAGAAGATAAGTGTATGCATTTGGTGTTATTGAGATTGAATTTTGAGGATTTCAATATTCGGTAAAGGAAATAGGTGAATTATTCAGGATTAAGGATTTATGAGAATATGTTTTGTGTTTATGGTTATGTATGTGTTCAGAATGTGGTTAAGGGTCATGGGTTGACCATATTAATTATATACGTGTCAAACCCTAAGTATATATTAAGAACATCAATGTTCTGTTAGAAAACCCGTCTGATGAGAAACCCTAGAATTAGTTCTGGAAACCCTAGTTTCAGTTCCGGGAATCCGAAACACTAAAATCATGATATGAATATGGTTATTAAGTTAGAAAACCCTGACGATATGTTCAGAAACCCTAATTTGGGAAATCAAAGGCTAAATATAATGGCTTATGTATTTTGATAATATATTAAAGATAACCCTAATTGCTAAATTAGAAACTCTAATGCTATGTATAAAATCCTAAGGATTAATAGTTATATGAGTAATGAATATGAACATTATGTGATAGTTTATCTTTGTTTATTATATAAACAAACAAAAGAAACTAGTGTAACCCTAATTATATATTAGGAATGAAGGATTTAATAACTTAAGGGTTATGGAAAAAGAGAATTGTGGTATTTAGAATACTTACTAATTCTAGGAGAATTATTTTATATATCTCAAATGATTAATTTTATAACCTAATTATAGCAAGTCTAATTGGGTTAAGAAAATATGTGTGTATGAGCAAGGATTGGTGTTATAATTGAGGAAGTTAAAACCCTAAGAAAATTAATTGAGTTGGATAAGAATTTAAGGTATTGGACTATGTATATTTTATAGTCCAAGTGTTGGCGAATGAATGTAGTTATAGGCCCAAGCAATACATTATTCGAGTGGCACAAATATTTTTATTAAAGCCCAAAAATTTGATCCAAGTAAGGAGGGGCATTTTAGTCATTTGATAAGGATATAAGAAGGGATGAATGTGAGGATTACCTACTTTAGTTGGTGGACAACTTCCACCTACTCCTCTTATGTGTCATCTTGTAACTTAGCTAACATATTTGTTCAAGTTGGTAAGCAAAGTTTTGGTAGTTTAGTGGGAGAAAAGGAGAGAATTATATGCAAACACATCTTCCACTTTAAGCACCACACATGTGGCAAAAGGATAGTTCATTAATACAAGCTAGGTGTCCAATGGTTTAAGGAGCCACATGATATACTAATCTCCCACATGTTTATGATTAAGAAGGAGAAAGATAGAGTGAGTGGGGAGAGGACTTTTTGGACAATTGTTAAATCAAATAAACATTTAGTAAATAAGCCAAACTTGGAGCATTCTAAGGCCAAGTGGCCGGCCATAAGAGAACAAGAGAAAGGGAGATGCATGTATGATTAGTTTGCTTTAGTTGGTGAACAACTAACCATGTGTCATCTTTTTATTTTTCCAACACTTTACTTATTCTTTCAAGCAACATTAAGTGATTATTAAGAAAGAGAATGAGGGGAGAATGGAGGCCACATGGCCGGTTGAGCATAAGGAGAGAAAGGAGAGTAGGCTTAGATAATTAAGTTATATCATATTTCTTTCTTCCATCTCTTGTTCTTCTTCTAGCAAAGAACTAAATATAGAGAGAGAGAGAGAGGGGAGAGACCATTTCGGCAACTCCAAGAGAAGGGAGAGAGGAGACTTTGATTTTCATAAACATAAAACCCATCTCTCATCTTAGAAGGAGAAAGAAAAATCAAGCAAAGGTATAACTATTTTTGTTTATATAATTTTATTTTTGATTATTCTAAAGAAAATCTTGAATCTTTGTTTCTAAACTCAAAAACCTTAGATATATGTGTTTATGAGTATTTTATGTTTATTTATACCATATTGAGTGTTGATTTGGTTGAAATCAAAAGGAATTGAAGAATGGAATTTTCCGGAAAAGTTAAACTTTTAAAAAGTGTTTTGTTATGGTGTTTTAGATCAAGTGTTGAACTTATGATTTTGAACCATATGAGGGAAGATCTACATGATATATGATATTTTATGGTTAGATCTTGCCATTTTTAGGGTTGATAAGCTTGAACAAAGAAGAATAACCAAAACAGTTTTTTTGTTTTAAATGAATTAGTGGAATGCTGCCCTAAACAGAAACTTTCGGATTTGTTAGGGTACTCTAAAAATTCTGGACTTGTGATATATTATAGTACACTCAATAAGTTTTTCATAGACTCCAAAACGGACTAAATCCGACATCGGAGGAGAGAGTTATGGGATTTCTCCCAAACTACTCAAAGATAAGAAAAAATGTTAGAATAACATTTTCTAACAGCCACTTCCTGGCTAAATTCCGGGAGCTTAACATGTCCAAATATTAATTGTGATAGATGAAAACTCTAGTTCGGAAAAATACGAACCCAAAAAAATTGACGGATCATTAATCGGAGTTACAGATCTCGTTTTAGTTAAGTTTTGGTGAAGGACTCCAAAACTGCCAAATGACAAAAAGTTGCTGCCCAAACTTTTCCGGGGGCTGTTTCGGACATTTATTTAATGAGAAAAAATTCCACGCTTTTGGAAAATGAATATATATGGTATTATGTAGCTCGTGTCCCAAAATGAGCTAATTCCGAGTTAAAACGACCAAGTTATGACCGTTCTAATTTTTGTGATTTTCCGACGGAAATCGCTATAAACGAAGTTCTACAACTCCGATTGCCACGAAATTTAAAATGGAGAATCACGTTAACATATATAAGGTTATCTCAAGAGATGGGAATGTTTGGAGTTAAGCACGAGGTAGCTAATTTCTTAAGCTACGCACTAGAAATTAATTTTTGAAAAATATCAAAGGAAGGTTGAAAATTATGGAAAAATAATTTTTGTGTATGAAATACATGTATATATATTTGACCAAAGGATAGAAAAATAATAAGTTGATTTGGAATTTTCGTGAAGAAGAATAGTGAATTCAGGTTGCTGAAATGGAATCCAGGTTGCTGGATTAGTATTTGACTTACTAGGTGTTAACGAATAACTTATGAAATGAAAAAGCGAATGTTGAATCATATAAATGTGATTCTAAGTAATTGTTAAGTGTTTAAGCAAAGTTTAACTGAACTTAAACTCGAGTATTGTCCGACTAGACCGTCGGGATGTTAGAAATGTGTCGGGTTCAACTCAGACTGCAATAGTTTGACTTGATACCAAGTCTTATGTGTATTATAGACTGATAGGATTATGTGATATGTGTTTAGGTTATTCTGTGGATATAAATATAACAGTATTATACTGTGATGATATTATTCTAATATTGGAGATCTATATTACTAATATTAGGTCTTCGGGTAAAGCAATATAAATTGCGTTGCGGTAATCAACGGTTCAGGCAAGTTTCTTTGTACTTAACTCTAATAAGAGTGTTTTATTCAAGCTTATGGTTAATCATTGCTGATTGCCACGAAAATTGTATTCTGTACATCTTGCATGTATAAGTCAGGTATGAAAGGCTGATCACCTTCATTACCAGTATGTTCAGAAATGTTCGTTCATGTATAATACTTGTTCAGTCAAAAATTTGTTCGTGCTAGTTCTCAATTATATTGATGAATTATAGCAAGCCCTTTATTCATACTCTTCAATAATGAGATATCGTTATATTATTGTATATAAACTTGCTGGGAAACTTTCATGCTCACCCTTGCTATATCATGATAAAACATTGCAGATAAAGCGAATGCGTTCGGATACAGGAAAATGATAATGCCAAGTTCAGCTTGGGGCAATAAGTGCGGCTAGTTTGTAATAGTATATTTTGATAAATATTATTGTGTAATAGATACTTTATGAATTGTGTATTAAGTTAAGGTTACTCGACCTTGGGGAATAGTGTGTAATGTATTGTATAAACAATTTATGTTTATATCTTCCGCAAATAGTGATAGAAATAGTATACTGGATCCGAGGTGATTTGGGACCTGGATTCGGGGCTACTACAGTTGGTATCAGAGCTGTTGGTTATGAAGCTTAGGTAGGAATACCTGAGACCAATAACCGCAGTGATTAGAATAAGATATAACTCACATAGAGTTAGTTGGTCGGTAAGATTCAAAGATGAATCTCGGAGAGTGTAAAGTACAGAGTTCCCTAACTCTGATAATAAAGTTGAACAGTAATGGTGAATAGATCGAGTCGAAAAGACTGAAAGTTCAGGAATAGGAGATCGTAAAACAAAACGATCATAGGCATAGAAATAAATCGTAATATATACGATAAGATCACCCCGTGATCTGATAAGGTTATGACAGTCAGAAAGAATCAATCTTATGATTGAAAAGTTTACAGCAAGATGCTGTGTGTAAGTTGTACTATGAAATGGTACTATAAAAACTCATGAAAGAGTTATGGATTATGAATACGAATTGAATTCGTATTGAAAAAGGGGGTTAAGATTAGGTGGGGATTTCAATGAGGACTCGTGTCAACAACTGAGTTGTATGATTCCTTGTATGGGCGGGGAATTGTACTTGGTGTAAAAACTACTTAGTTGGTGGCATTGGTAATAATTAAAATGTTGTGTCACGCTAGTTGTTATATACAGATAAATAGGTCATAGGTAGAGAATATAGGATTAAGTACGAGTTCTTAGAACTCATACTTATTGACATTCTTGACGCATAGTTATATGAAATGTTTATGAGCCCCTCAGCGAACGGATGCCAAAGGTTAGACTAGGGTAAGTTCGTAAACTCATATAATTGTGGCCAGGTTATGAACTCATAAGTGTGGTTTTATGAATTGGGTATAGTTGTGTGTGAATGGAGTGTTAAGGATTATAGGAACAGATAGATTGTTAAGCAAATGATCATTAGTGGAGATTTAGGTTTTCCTAAACCTTTAGTTTTGCTAAACTTCAATTTTTGACATCAAGCTAAATACGCATTATGTGCCTTTAAAAAAAATTGTTTTTATTTATCACTTATGTACCATGTGACCTGGTGCAGAGATGATAAAAAAATGATGGAGTTATCAATGCAGAATTACTTTGTGTTGGATATGATCTAAGGATCGTCAGCCCACTATAGTATGATGTAGTATGACAAAATCACCAAATGACGAAATCCTCAACGGACTGTAAATACAGTGCGGCATCATGACGTCATTCTCAAAAATGTTTTATTGAATGAAATTTCCCAAACGAATTTGTTTTACTGTGGAATCAAATAAGACTGAGGTAAAATTTTTGTGCCTTTGGCAGTGATGGGAAAACAGATAAAATTAGTACTTGGCCAGTACAGGGCATATCGGGTTAATCACCCTTTGTGTCCGTAAGTAATGATGGTTTGCGGATGAATTTCCATAAAACCTTTGCGAAAATGAAAAAAACAAACAGTCTATACGATTCTTCAACACAGTTTTAAAATATTTACCCTTGTAAGTGGTGTATTGGGTAGCATGTGAAATATGTGTGAATGGTGTAAGGTGCACGGTGTAAGGTGTAAGGTGTAAGGTGAATTTCGGGGACGAAATTCTTAGAAGGAGGGGTGAATGTGACAACCTAAGAATTTGGACAATTTATGAAAATCTTAAATGATTGATTTAAGGTTAAATAATAGACCTAGACAAAAGATAAGTGTATGCATTTGGTGTTATTGGGATTGAATTTTGAGGATTTCAATATTCGGTAAAGGAAATAGGTGAATTATTCAGGATTAAGGATTTATGAGAATATGTTTTGTGTTTATGGTTATGTATGTGTTCAGAATGTGGTTAAGGGTCATGGGTTGACCATATTAATTATATATGTGTCAAACCCTAAGTATATATTAAGAACGTCAATGTTCTGTTAGAAAACCCTAACGTCTGATGAGAAATCCTAGAATCGGTTCTGGAAACCCTAGTTTCAGTTCCGGGAATCCGAAACACTAAAATCATGATATGAATATGGTGATTAAGTTAGAAAACCCTAACGATATGTTCAGAAACCCTAATTTGGGAAATCAACGGCTAAATATAATGGCTTATGTATTTTGATAATATATTAAAGATAACCCTAATTGCTAAATTAGAAACTCTAATGCTATGTATAAAATCCTAAGGATTAATAGTTATATGAGTAATAAATATGAACATTATGTGATGGTTTATCTTTGTTTATTATATAAACAAACAAAAGAAACTAGTGTAACCCTAATTATATATTAGGAATGAAGGATTTAATAACTTAAGAGTTATGGAAAAAGAGAATTGTGGTATTTAGAATACTTACTAATTCTAGGAGAATTATTTTATATATCTCAAATGATTAATTTTATAACCTAATTATAGCAAGTCTAATTGGGTTAAGAAAATATGTGTGTATGAGCAAGGATTGGTGTTATAATTAAGGAAGTTAAAACCCTAAGAACATTAATTGAGTTGGATAAGAATTTAAGGTATTGGACTATGTATATTTTATAGTCCAAGTGTTGGCGAATGAATGTAGTTAGAGGCCCAAGCAATACATTAATCGAGTGGCACAAATATTTTTATTAAAGCCCAAAAATTTGATCCAAGTAAGGAGGGGCATTTTAGTCATTTGGTGAGGATATAAGAGGGGATGAATGTAAGGATTACCTACTTTAGTTGGTGGACAACTTCCACCTACTCCTCTTATGTGTCATCTTGTAACTTAGCTAACATATTTGTTCAAGTTGGTAAGTAAAGTTTTGGTAGTTTAGTGGGAGAAAAGGAGAGAATTATATGCAAACACATCTTCCACTTTAAGCACCACACATGAGGCAAAAGGATAGTTCATTAATACAAGCTAGGTGTCCAATGGTTTAAGGAGCCACATGATATACTAATCTCCCACATGTTTATGATTAAGAAGGAGAAAAATAGAGTGAGTGGGGAGAGGACTTTTTGGACAATTGTTAAATCAAATAAACATTTAGTAAATAAGCCAAACTTGGAGCATTCTAAGGCCAAGTGGCCGGCCATAAGAGAACAAGAGAAGAGGAGATGCATGTATGATTAGTTTGCTTTAGTTGGTGAACAACTAACCATGTGTCATCTTTTTATTTTTCCAACACTTTACTTATTCTTTCAAGCAACATTAAGTGATTAGTAAGAAAGAGAATGAGGGGAGAATGGAGGCCACATGGCCGGTTGAGCATAAGGAGAGAAAGGAGAGTAGGCTTAGATAATTAAGTTATATCATATTTCTTTCTTCCATCTCTTATTCTTCTTCTAGCAAAGAACTAAATATAGAGAGAGAGAGAGAGAGAGGGGAGAGACCATTTCGGCAACTCCAAGAGAAGGGAGAGAGGAGACTTTGATTTTCATAAACATAAAACCCATCTCTCATCTTAGAAGGAGAAAGAAAAATCAAGCAAAGGTATAACTATTTTTGTTTATATAATTTTATTTTTGATTATTCTAAAGCAAATCTTGAATCATTGTTTCTAAACTCAAAAACCTTAGATATATGTGTTTATGAGTATTTTATGTTTATTTCTACCATATTGAGTGTTGATTTGGTTGAAATCAAAAGGAATTGAAGAATGGAATTTTCCGGAAAAGTTAAACTTGTAAAAAGTGTTTTGTTATGGTGTTTTAGATCAAGTGTTGAAGTTATGATTTTGAACCATATGAGGGAAGATCTACATGATATATGATATTTTATGGTTAGATCTTGCCATTTTTAGGGTTGATAAGCTTGAACAAAGAAGAATAACCAAAACAGTTTTTTTGTTTTAAATGAATTAGTGGAATGCTGCCCTAAACAGAAACTTTCGGATTTGTTAGGGTACTCTAAAAATTCTGGACTTGTGATATGTTATAGTACACTCAATAAGCTTTCCATAGACTCCAAAACGGACTAAATCCGACATTGGAGGAGAGAGTTATGGGATTTCTCCCAAACTACACAAAGATAAGAAAAAATTTTAGAATAACATTTTGTAACAGCCACTTCCGGGCAAATTTCCGGGAGCTTAACATGTCCAAATATTGATTGTGATAGATGAAAACTGTAGTTTGGAAAGATACGAACCCAAAAAAATTGACGGATCATTAATCGGAGTTACAGATCTCGTTTTATTTAAGTTTGGTGAAGGACTCCAAAACTGCCAAATGACAAAAAGTTGCTGCCCAAAATTTTCCGGGAGCTGTTTCGGACATTTATTTAATGAGAAAAAATTCCAGGCTTTTAGAAAATGAAAATATATGGTATTATGTAGCTTGTGTCCAAAAATGAGCTAATTCCGAGTTAGAACGACCAAGTTATGACCGTTCTAATTTTTGTGATTTTTTGACGGAAATCGCTATAAACGGAGTTCTACAACTCCGATTGCCACAAAATTTAAAATGGATCATCACGTTAACATATATAAGGTTATCCCAAGAGATGGGAATGTTTGGAGTTAAGCACAAGGTAGCTAATTTCTTAAGCTACGCACTAGAAATTAATTTTTGAAAAATATCAAAGGAAGGTTGAAAATTATGGAAAAATAATTTTTGTGTATGAAATACATGTATATATGTTTGACCAAAAGATAGAAAAATAATAAGTTGATTTGGAATTTTCGTGAAGAAGAATAATGAATTCAGGATGCTGAAATGGAATCCAGGTTGCTGGATTAGTATTTGACTTACTAGGTGTTAACGAATAACTTATGAAATGAAAAAGCGAATGTTAAATCATATAAATGTGATTCTAAGTAATTGTTAAGTGTTTAAGCAAAGTTTAACTGAACTTAAACTCGAGTATTGTCCGACTAGACCGTCGGGATGTTAGAATTGTGTCGGGTTCAACTCAGACTGCAATAGTTTGACTTGATACCAAGTCTTATGTGTATTATAGACTGATAGGATTATGTGATATGTGTTTAGGTTATTCTGTGGATATAAATATAACAGTATTATACTGTGATGATATTATTCTAATATTGGAGATCTATATTACTAATATTAGGTCTTCGGGTAAAGTGATATAAATTGCGTTGCGGTAATCAACGGTTCAGGCAAGTTTCTTTGTACTTAACTCTAATAAGAGTGTTTTATTCAAGCTTATGGTTAATCATTGCTGATTGCCACGAAAATTGTATTATGTACATCTTGCATGTATAAGTCAGGTATGAAAGGCTGATCACCTTCATTACCAGTTGGTTCAGAAATGTTTGTTCATGTATAATACTTGTTCAGTCAAAAATTTGTTCGTGCTAGTTCTCAATTATATTGATGAATTATAGCAAGCCCTTTATTCATACTCTTCAATCATGATATATCGTTATATTATTGTATATAAACTTGTTGGGCAACTTTCATGCTCACCCTTGCTATATCATGTTAAAACATTGCAGATAAAGCGAATGCGTTCGGATACAGGAAAATGATAATGCCAAGTTCAGCTTGGGGCAATAAGTGCGGCTAGTTTGTAATAGTATATTTTGATAAATATTATTGTGTAATAGATACTTTATGAATTGTGTATTAAGTTAAGGTTACTTGACCTTGGGGAATAGTGTGTAATGTATTGTATAAATAATTTATGTTTATATCTTCCGCAAATAGTGATAGAAATAGTATACTGGATCCGAGGTGATTTGGGACCTGGATTCGGGGCTACTACAATATATATATATATATATATATATATATATATATATATATATATATATATATATTGTATGTATGTATGAGGCTACGACAAACTTTTATATAATCTGTAAATTGCAAATTGTTGAATTGTTGCTATATAATGGGATTACTTGTGATTATATGAGTATATGGTGATTAGAGGTTGTGCTTAAACGAAAAATTCATGCTAAATTTGGATATCAGTAGAAATTTTGTCTGTATATATGTTTTCATATGTAGCTATGTAAGTATCAATTTTAATGGCCAATTTGTATGTGAAAGTATAAATTGAAGCTTGTATATGTTAGGTCATTGAGATACATGCAAAACGTAATTTGAATAAGATGATGTGGTCATGTATTGAATTCACAGTGATGATTTTTAGGATGAATATCAAGAAAATTGAGTTTTTCATGAAAACATAAAAATTGAGAAATTAAAATAGTTTTAGTGGTTGTTAAAATGTGCTAAGTGGTTGAATATGTTAGCAATCATGTCTATGATAGATGTATATTTTTTTACGTGTTATTACCACTGTTTTGTGGGTGAAATTCGTGTTAGTTGGCTTACGAAAAGTGCCAAAGCTCTGTTCTGTAAAACTGAGTTTTGTACGTCACGCGGCCGCGCAGCCCTTAGGCACGGGTGCGCAGCTGCCGCGCGGGCGCACCGCATCCCAGTATAAAACTGGCGCGAGTTGACATGGTTGTCTTCTTCTAGGAGGCATTTTCAGTTAAGATATACACTTATTAGCTCGTTACTCAACTTCTTGGGTATTTAAAGTTTAACTTAAATATTTCAAGTTTGAAGCTTTAACACATAACATTTCAAATAAACTCTAATATTTTATTCATTCATAAAGTTTTAAACATACTAAAGATAGCATATCTGCTATAAACATCCACTTTCCTGAACTAAACCACTTTCAGGATTACATACTCATATTATCCCTTAATTTATCTCAAAATAAGGGATTAAAACTTTATTTAGTCACATAATTAACCACATATTATTATTATCACTCTTATTTTCTATCTATTCATATTAAGACGTTGTAAGGCTTCTCGACGTTCCTCTTCCATGATGCGATACGTAGTCCTACGATCCATCACGAACCACGGCGAGTCTTCAAACTGAGGTGGGTAATAATAGACTCGATCCTGGGCCCTATCAATCACCAAATTAAAAGCATAATCCATCTCCTTCATTTTGGCTTTCTTCACTTGGATCTTAGCCTCAGCACGATCTGCACGTTGAGTTGCCTTCATACAAGCATCCTCTTCTCTTGTACGATTAGATGTCTCCTCTTTGAAGTCATCTTTCATCTTTTCCATGTTAGTCTTCATCTTCTCGTTCACTTGCAACAGGTCTTCACGATGACCCTTGGTGGGAAACTAGATCCCATTCGGTGTTTCCAAGTTTTGAATCAAGTTCCTGAATCTCTATATCCTTCTGTTCCAATGCAACGTGATGCATCTCAACCATCTCCTTCAGCTCCTCAACATTATCCTGTAACTCTATATTACGGTCATACAGAACTTCATACATCTCAGCCGATATGGAGTTTGGTGGAAACTCCTCGGGATCCTCCTCATCATCATCCTCCTCTATTTCCTCAGGACTATCCTCCTCGGGATCGGTCACAGGCTCATCCTCTTGGATCAACTATTCCCACACTATGTGAATATCCCGGGGTTCGTCATCTTTAGGTACCTGAGGTATCACCTCCCTAGCTGGACTGGACCCTCCTTCGTTAGATATCATGTCAACAAAATATTTTAAGTTTTATTTAACATTATCGATACTCGCGAGTACATAAGTTATTAACACATAGCACATAATGTCTTTTATTGTTTAGTTTCAATGGATGCCTTAATCCATTCCTTAAAACCCGATAAGAGTTAAACACCTCTATATTTCTTAACTTCTTAAAGGCTGCTTCCTAAGGTTTCCCCACCTAAGGTTTATAACCTAAGGCTTTGATACCAACCTGTGACACCCTCAAATCCGGGTACTTCATTTCCACCGAATTTGGTGCTTGCTATCAAAATAATTACATCTAACTACCCATAATAAAGGATAAAACATTAGATAAATAACTTAAACAATAATCTCTCCCATTAAAGGGTTACATCATAATCTCAAAATAAATCTCAGGTAATTTAACCTTAAAATTATTACATCAGTTTACGGAATACATTATAAAATAAAACAAGTCTTAAAAATTCAATCATTTAAATAAACTTTAATTAATTCTTCATCACTTAGACATCTTGCCCTTTCCCTTGCTAGTAGATGGATCATCACCTCTTTCAACTTTAGCTGCATTGTTTAATTGCAAGAGTGAGCAAACAATTGCTCACTGACATAAAGATAGTATAACAACAACATGAGAATGAACAACGAATACTGAATAATAAAGAACTTGTTCTACGAATCAAAATAGGAAACAAGTTCGAACTTTAATTATCTGAGGGTCTTATAACCATGAACTATGTCTACGGTGTTTAGGTATTATTACCTTAACCTCAACAGTCATTAGACTGTACAAACATTTCTTAACGTACTCAGGGGGATCAGCCCTTTGTACCATGTATTGTGCACAAACATCTAAATGTTACACGTATAAAATCCCCTATGTTAGGGTTGTTCGTCTCAGTTTAGATTTCGAATTTCCGTACTAAAGAAAGTTTGGTTTTGAACTAGCTTATCAATGTTTTCTAGAATTTTAGAACACTATTAGAATATAAATTAATTCAATCAATAAAGGTTTGCTTACTACTTGAAGATTTAATACAACGATAAAGCTTTGAACAAGGTTATCAAAGTCAAAGATTGAATAATAATAATATATAATTAAGTAAACATGATATACATGCAAAGCGCTATAGAAGAGTTAAACAATCTTCCTTGAATCAATGTAGTAGAACAATATAAGCTTTGAATAATAATTAAGAATATAAATCTTGCTTAATGTAACGAATTAGGTTACATAAGCTTGTATAAACATATGCAAGATAGGTTAAGCTTGCTCATCTTCATAAAGAATGTTAGGAACTTGCACAATAATAATTTAGAAATAGGAACTTGCATTTAATACGAAAAGAATGAAGTTAGAAAGCTTTGCTCAATGTAAAGAGTTCAGATTTAAGAACTTGCTCAATAATAACAAGGTAGAGTTAGAAAACATGCCTTGATTGTAAGCTACACAAATGAAATAATCTCCAATTACCCTACACATATCATCGAAATCGCAACAACAATTAATTGTATGAATATTAGCTTTAGTGTAAGACCCCAACTTTTATGAATAAAGATGAATTTTCTATAAATATCATTTTTTAATATTATCGAATGAATTTGATATAATGTTATAGTTATGAGTAATATTTATAAATTTTGCAAAGTACGCAAGTTGTTATATAATATTCAATTGGTCGGGGAATATTCGTTTTAACAGGGAATATTCGTACAACGGCACAATCATTGGTGGACCCCACAACGGAATTATTGTCGGATTGAGAAAACGACAAAAATACTTTATGAAAATAACGGTGGAAGTTTTACCGTTAACTGTTGAAACACCCGGTGTTAAAAGTACAGTAATACGCGTAGTTGCACAATAGCACACCGTATTGATTATTGATGCTTACATGAGAAGTCACTCTGTTTTGTTCAATTATTGTTATAGTAATTGCTGCATAGTATCTCACGTTATTTGATTCAATTATTATCAATATTTTATAATCAATAATTGAGGTGACAAAGTTATTAATATTATTATTTACAATATTAACGATGTCTAGAAGTTCTGTCAAGGAGAGGTTTGGTCACCTAATTGCGCGCCAATAGGGATAAATCCTTATTGGAAAGCCTCCTCTTTCCTAGAAATGACCTGGTCGATTAATATTGTGAATTATAATAATGATGATGAGTTTTGTTTTATTAGTATTATTAATGTAATAAAACAAAAAAGCTTTTTATATAAAATAGAATACTTTTATAAAGTTATTCGTTTTATTAGACTAATAGTAAAATCTTTTTATATAAAACAGAATACTTTTATAAAGTTATCTATTTTATTAGACAATAATTAGAATATATTATATTTTATTATGCATAGTATTTGCATAGTGCCTGCATAGTGTTTGCATAGTAAAATCTTTTTATATAAAACAGAATACTTTTATAAAGTTATTCGTTTTATTAGATTATAAATAGAATATATTATATTTTATTGTAAACCAATCTGGACCGTCCGTTTAAAGTAAATCAATCCAGACCGTTCATGAATTAGTTACTATGCAGTCCATTCTTCTATAAATAGAAGCTCATTCTTTCATTATTTCTTACGAATTCACTAAAACTCTAGAGAGAGAAACTATAGAGAGTTCTTCTTCTATAATCTTGAGCGTATTTCTTTAGAGTTTAAGAAAGCTTTGAGCGTAGTGCAAGTTTTCTTTGAGTATATCCTCACCCTACCAGTCAAAATACTCTTCTTTTACGGTAAGGGATATTATTTGTTGTACTCGTTAGGGGTATTCCTTCTTCTTATTGGTGAAATTCTTTTGTTATTGCATTCTTTATTATTCTATTGGAATAACCTATATACGCGGGATACCCTATACTTGGTGAAATTCTTCTGTTATTCAATTATTTATTATTCTGTTGGAACATCATGTTTGTGCGTTTACGCATGACCTGGTTCCGTTGTTTATTATTTTGTTAGAACATCTTGTTTGTGCGTTTACGCATAACCTGATTCCATTATTTATTATTCTGTTGGAATATCATGTCGGTGCGTTTACGCATGACCTGGTTCCATTATTTATTATTCTGTTGGACTATCTTGTTTGTAACAATCCAGATTTTTAATTATAATATTTAAATATTTATTGAATTATATAAATATTTAATGGATGTGTTTATCGTTGAATAAGTATTTGTTTAATTGATTTGATGTGATTTGATTATTTATTTGTTTAATAAATAATTAATGAGTTAAGGAAAGTAATTATTTTGAAATAGTAGTCTAATTTAATAATTAAGTTAGAGAGTTTATAATGATTAAATAAATTATTATATTATGTAATAAATTATTATTAGAATTAATTAAATTAAGTATGAAAACTTAATTAATTAGAAGTGTGACAAATAACTATATTTTAAGTGGTTATTAAAATAGATTAAAGTGATTTTAATTTAATTTTACCAAACAAGACTTAAATATATTAAGTCTTTAATTTTAAAGTATTTTGCCAAACAAAACCCTATGGCTTTTGGATTTTTAAATTTGATTTATTTATAATATAGATTAAATTAAACAAAATATAAATAATATATAATATATTTGGTAACTGATAGTTTAATAGGGTCATTAGTATATGGCAGTTACGTTTGGGTTTTAAACGTTTGAAAAGTGCATTAATTTTTAGTTTACGTATTTTGTTTTTGGCTTAAGCCTAAGGAAAATAGAAGTTTGTCTGAGAAAAGTTCAGGGAGAGTTTGAGAGAGAAAGGATTGTGATTCCCAAAACAAGTTCTGAGTTCGTCGAAGCTATTTGATTAAAAAGTGTTGTCTGAGCAATTAAAAGGTATGTTGCATAATCTTTACACGTATATATGTCTTACAGTATAATGCTTAAAGTATGTGCTTGAAATTCACTGTGTATAAGGTTTTTACAAAAATTGTATGTAAACCATGTTTTAGAATTGGTTATGATGTTACATGTATTTGTAAAGATAATTGTTATAACTAGCATATATATATATATATATATATATATATATATATATATATATATATATATATATATATATATATATTTATATATATGACTGTATTCTAATTACGATCAAAAAGAAAGAAAATAGTTTTTACTGTAAAAACATATGAGTATGAACATGTTTTGTAGGATAACAAAATTAGTAATTGATTGTATTCTAATTGTAAAATTGAAGTGTGATTATGTTAATTGGGTATGAAATAACAGAGAACTTAGTTAAAAAGGAATCAATTGGGTTTATAATTTTGGTTATAGTATTCACTGTGTCAAGAATATAAACAATGGAGTTTTTGGTTTTTAAAACAATACTTTCAAGGATTTAACTTCTCTCAAATAGTTGTTTAAGTTGTGCTAAGTTAATATATATATGCTTGGTGAGGTTATGTGTGAATTATATCAGTTATATGTATGTAATTAGTTGCTAGAATGTCTTAAACAGATCAAAAATGGTTTTTGTGCTCGGTTCTGTTAGTTTTTGGCGCCCCAGCGCTGAAATTCGCGCCCAACGCCAAAATTCGCACCCCAGCGAGAAAAATTCACGCCCCAACGCTGAAATTCGCGCCCCGGTGCCAATTTCGCACTGCGGCCCCGCTGGTTAGCCTAGTTCTCACGTCACGGCGCGGGGACAGAAGTCTGAGTTGGACAGTTTTGGCCTCCTGTAGTAAACTGGCCATAACTTTCTCATACGAACTCCGATTGAGGTGATTCAAGATGATCTGGAATGAGGACGAGTAGACCTACAACTTTCATTCTTTAAGTGTTTCAATTTGAGGTCTATAACAGTAGTCAAAATGGTCATCTTTAGGACTATTATGTTTTCAAGGGCAATCGGAGGGCGTCGGGCATGCACATATGCATGTGTAGTGCTCTTGACGATAAAATATGTTATTCTAAGTTATAAAACTTGAATATTAGTAAATATAATGATGTTTAACATTAATAAATAATGTATTAGATAAGTTATAGAAGCATAGTAAACATACATAAGAGAGGAAAATCGAGCGTGTGATGAATGAACGTCGAAACGACGTGCCTAGTGTTAATGAACTTAAAAAGTGTTTCAATTCAATTGAAATGAATATAATAGGATATGAAATGGGTTTAATATAAAACCAATAAGTAGTCCTAGCAAGACTTAAGCACTTGAATGAACTTCGAGTTTGACTAAGAAGAAATATAGTGAATCATAACTCGAAAAGTTAACACAATCTAATTAAACATTGTGTGCTAATTAATAGGAAAGATTATGAGATGTGGAGTAGAGTTTACATTACAATTAGTATTTGTTGTTATGTGACTAATAGTTGATGTGTATGATTATATAATTGTGTAGGGCACGTAAAGTGCAGATAACTGTAAGCAGTTAATCTATTATTGGTAAATAACGATCAAGGCAAGTCTTTCGGTTCCTATTTTCTACGTGGACTTGATGAACCGTTTTAAATTGCATGATATGTTATGCATGTTGAAATCATGAAATGTTAAAGTCAATATATGACTACATTGTTTTGGCTAAGTAACGATGATTGAGTAAGGAACTCAATCTTTATATTTGCTATGTGAATTAAAAGCATGTATGCCATGTTACTTTAATGAGATGTATATCGAGCATGTTATTATGTGCTATGTGATGCATGAAAACTGTTAGACTTTGTTGGGCTGTCGAGCTCACTCTTGTAAATAACCACTTTTGCAGGTCAAGATTTTAAGGTAAAGATATGTGCTAAGTGAGTTATAGAGATCTATATTCACGAAGATTACTTTTGTTTTATGAGAAATGTATTTCATATTTTGAACGTAACATGTTGTTGAATTGTAAGTTGAGTTATCCAATGTATATGGATATTAACTTATGATGTAAGACTTTGTATAGTCATTTTGTTGTAAAGATTAAGGATATAAGATTGAATCAAAGAAATGAAATGTAAAGGTTGCGATTCAGGGAAAGAAAGAAGGAAATGTATAAAAGTTTTAAATATTCCGCAATTTTTGGGGTTTTAATATCGAATAATGATGTAAAATTAGAGATTTAATGTATGGTTAACAACCGAAGTCGAGATATAAATGGTATGAATTTTGGGATCGTTACACTGTCGGTGCGTTTACGCATGACCTGGTTCCATTATTTATTATTCGGTTGGAATAACCTATCTGTGCGGTCTATCGCATGCCTGGTGATTTCGTTTGTTATTCCATTCTTTATTATACTCAGTTGGTTAAATTTTTGACTTCTATACTCCATGAAATTAGTGAAATATCGTTGATATTTGCGTTTCATCAAGTATCTTTTCATGGAAATATTCTTCTGAGCATTCTTGAGTGTTACTCTACAAAGAAGTATCATGTTGACAATGTAAATGGATAAGTTCTTAAACTCATATGATTGTGGCAAGTTCCTGAACTCATAACGTGTGGTAAGTTTGACGAACTGAGTATAGATAAATGTAAATGGAGTATTGAGGATGATAGGAATAGATAGACCTATTAAGCAATGGATCATTATAGAAAGTGGAGTTGATGGTGGAAGCATAGGTATTCTAAATTTACTAGCTATGCTAGACTTTCAAAATTTACTGACTTCGTGCTGGTGTTTACACTTCTATTTTCTTGAAAAACATTGGATCAAATGATGAAACCAATGAGTTTTAAAAATAATATCGTTAATCGTATTTCTATGCTAATTGCTTTGGCTAGACAAAAATGATTTGAAATATATCAAAATATATTTTTATATCATCAATGTATCATGGAACCTGGTGCAGAGATGATAAAAATGATGGAGTCATCAATGTAGTATAACTCAGCCCACTATGGTATGATGTAGTATGATAAAATCACCAAATGACGGAATCCTCAACGGACTATAAATACAGTACGGTATCATGACGTCATAAAAATATTTTTGAGATTTCTTTAAGATATGGGAATATATATATATATATATATATATATATATATTGATTGATGTCCGAATTGTTGTAGAAGTCTATGTTATTTGATTCAGCTAGACGAATATTGAAAGATGTTCATGAAATTCAAGTGTTTCTTGAAAAGTCATGCCAAACCAATTTGTTTTGGTGCGGATTCAGATGTTGAAAAGCTGAGATGAACAACCCTTTTATAGGGGATTACGCGGAGGCGTTGAGATGTTTGTGCATGTGACACCCCCAAATCCTGGTACTTCATTTCCACAGGATTCAGTGTTCACTTAATCAAAACATTCATTGCTAGCTACCCAATTATAATAAATTGAATAATAAAACCTGCCCATACAGGATTAAATTTAAATAAAAATCTCCCCAGGTTGTCTAACCTTTAACAACAATTATTCAGATGCAAAAATTAAATAAACTTTATTATAATCTTTAAACCAAAGTCTAATAATAATACTATCAAATCTATTACAAGTCTTCAGTACTTGTTCATCTTTCCTTTTCCTTTACTGGTGCTATGTACGTCACCAGTTTCAACTTTAGCTGTAAGAAATTTTATAGGCAAGAGTGAGCAAACAAGGCCCACTTGAAATAACAATAGATAAATCTTTAAACTTTTACATCAATTGCCAATACTAGGCTCAATAGAACAGAACAATATGATCTATTAACTTTCTGAAAATTATAACATCCGCTGAGGCTCTAATGACCACGAATCATATCCACAGTTATAAGTAATCTTTCAACTTTAACTTTAATAGTTATAAGACTATAAGGACTCCACGTATTTAGGGGGATCAACCCTTCGTACAATGTATTGTGCACAACCATTTCAACGCTAAGCGTAAACCTCTATTAAAAGAGTTGTTCATCTCAGTATTTAGAATACAAGTCCGCACCAAAGTAAGTTTGGTTTGGATAAGCTTTTAAGGAAATTTGGAATTTAACGAACATAAACTAAGGAGTTGTTCAATAAGACCAATAACACTATACTACAGAATAATAGTGATTGAATCAATCATAGTAACTAAAGTCATGCATTACGAATAATCTAATAACATACAATTTGAATAATTATAGCATACCTTGCTTGAACAATACTAAGCCAAGGTTAATTAGGATTGAATACTAAACATGCATGGCAATTCAGTTATGCATGTTAATCAATAATTGAAATATAAGAATAACTTGTTCAACATCAAACCAAAGTTTAGACCACTTACATCATTATAAGATAATCGAATTGAAAACAATAATTAGCTCAATAAGACAAAGGATTAGAAAACTTGCATCGTCATGAGTAACTAGATACACTGACTTACTCAATCATAGGAAATCTAGCTCTACGAAAGTGTAGAAGTAGCAACTTACAACAATTGTAATTGAATTTGAAAATAATAATGTACCAAATGAAATTAAACTCGCACAATAAAGTTTTGAGTTAGAAAACTTGCCTTGCTCATAGACTAAACCGAATCAATTTGAATCACAATATCCTGTGTCATCGTGACATAGTTAGTCATTATCACATAACTAATACATTCATCACATAGGTTTAATTATTTAATCACATAATCAACTTATATAACACAAGTTAATCCTTAATAACATAATTATTCATAGTATAGAAATACTAAAATCTATATTTTATTGTCCTACTATCATCACAAAAATGTTTTCTTAAAATTTCATGTACAAAAAGTACATTGTCAGACCGTTCTGCTAACTCGCGCCGCGGCGCCACAATTTACAATGTGGGTCGCGCTACGACGTGGTGATGGGGCTGCGGCGCGGTGATTATACTACGAAGCCGCGCTGCGGCGTGGCGATGACGCTGCGGCGCCACGAACGTACTGCTGGGCCGCGACGCGACGCAAAACTGCACTTTCGACTGACAGCTTCGGTAACAGTACCAAAAAAAGCCAAATTGGCCTAAAAGCTCGAATTTAATAGACTGATTATCATGTAATTTATATATAAACTTTATATAAACATATTGTGAAGACTTCTAACATGTTTATACTAATAAAATAACACAAACATCAAATATACAACACCCAATTTCAATGTTCTTGGCAAAACTCCATTTTTTATACTTTCAATGAAAATCAACACTGTGATTTTGTTTTTCAACCAAAACAGTAAATTCAAAACATCATGATTATGATTTTACATACTCTATCAATTCTAACAATAAATTTATCAATTTAACAACAAATAAAACCTTAATTTTTACTTTAAACTAAGCCATATTCATATATATATTTTCATATGAACTCACAGTGATATATTTCTTCACAATTTACATACATACATAAAGTAATTGATTATAATCATACATATTCTCAACAAAACAGTTTTACAACAACAATCATCATCTAAAGCTATATATATAAGAATTTATCATCCATAATTATTTACAGAGAACTCTTTGGAGAAGAAAACTAAACTTTAAAAATAAAATACAAGGATTAATATCCTACCTTTGATTAAGAAGATGATACTCTAGATTTTAGAAGAAAATGGTTATGATTATAATCTTCTTTTCCCCAATTCATTTCTCAATTTTCTCTAATTTTTCTCAACTTTTCTCTTTGTATTTTTCTTCTTCTTCTTTTTCTTCAACTGAGCCTTCTTCTCTTCCTAACTCTAACTACGTAATAAAAATATAACGTATATGATATAATATCTATTAATGATATAATATAAATATAGATATAATTATATCAGTTATATTTTGTTTGAAAATCAAAAGCCATAAGGCTTGTTTGGCTAAGCTAATAAAATAACCCTTTAATCCTTACACCTTCTTTGGTAAACTGAATTAAAACAAATGGATTAATCCTTATACCTTGTTTGGTAAAACACTATTAGATTATAGACTTATTATTCAATAAGACATGTTTGGCAAAACTAAATTAAACTCCCTTAATTTATTTTAATAACTCCTTTATAACAAGATTATTTGTCACACTTCTATTTAATTAAATAATCAATTTAATCAATTCAAATATTAATCTATTAAATTACTTTAATACATAAATCATTATCACAAAACTATAATTTCTTTATAATTATAATTTTATTTAACCAACTAATATTTTAAATTACAATTTCCCATTTAAAATATTATAATTTATTTAAATCACTATAAGCTCTCTAGCTTACTTATTAAATTACATTGGTATATAATCTTATAACAATTAATTTACTTAGCTCCTTAATTATTTATTCAACAAATAATTAACTAAACCACATCAACTCAAATTGCCATATAATTCAATAAATATTTAATATTGCAAATAAATATTTAATATTTAATTATTTATTCAACAAATAATTAACTAAATCACATCAACTCAAATTGAATAATTATTTATTCAATAATAAACATATCCATTAAATATTTATATAAATCAATAAATATTTAATATTACACTTTAAAATTCTGGAATGTTACATCATTCCTTCCTTACAAGAATTCTGTCCTTAGAATCACAACTCAAATAATTCATTCGCTACATTCTTCCCAACTTACAAAGATTTTGTCCCCAGAATCGAAGACACAGATTAAACAAATAACTCAGGGTACTCTTTCAAAATTTTCTCTTCGAGTTCCCATGTAGCTTTTTCAGCGTTGTGGTTCCTCCATATCACCTTCACAGAAGGTATCACTTTATTCCTGAGCACTTTGTTTTTTCCTGTCGACTATCTGGATAGGAACCTCTTCATAAACAAATCTTTCTCGAACTGCAACGGTTCGTACTCGATCACATATTTGTAGTCGGGTTTATATGGTCGTAACACCGAAATGTGAAAAACATTATGAATGTTTTCCAACTCTGGAGGTAAAGCTACCTCGTAAGCCACTTCTCCCACTCTTCGCAGCATTTCAAAGGGTCCAATAAACCTCGGGCTTAGCTTTCCTTTTTTTACCGAAACGAATTTTCCCCTTCCAAGGAGAAACTTTTAGGAATACAAAAGTTCCTACGTCGAATGCACAATCTTGTCTGTGTTGATCAGCATACTTTTTCTGTCTGTCTTGGGCTGCTACTAATCTTGTCCTGATGAGTTTAACAATGTCAGTAGTTTGTTGTACCAGTTCTGGTCCTAACAGTTGGCGTTCACCGACTTCATCCCAGCACAGTGGAGTTCTGCACTTTCTGCCGTACAATGCCTCGTAAGGTGGCATGCTGATGCTCACGTGATAACTGTTGTTGTAAGCAAATTCCACCAATGGTAATTTTTCTTCCCAGCTTCCTTTAAAGTCCATAACACATGCTCTCAGCATATCTTCCAATGTCTGAATTATTCGTTCGCTTTGGCCATCTGTTTGTGGATGACAAGTCGTACTCATTCACAACTTTGTCCCCATGCATTCTTGTAATCTCTTCCAGAAATTTGATGTAAATCGCAGATCTCTATCGGACACAATTGATATTGGCACTCCATGCCTCGAAACGATCTCTTTAATGTATAATCTTGCCAACTGATCAAGATTGAATCTAATCTTTATTGGTAAAAAGTGTGCTAATTTCGTTAGTCTGTCCACTATCACCCAAATTGCATTGCATCCTCTCTGAGTAGTTGGAAGGCCCACCACAAAATCCATCGTGATGTGTTCCCACTTCCATTCCGGTATTTCCAACGGTTGGAGTAATCCGCTGGGTCTTTGATGTTTGGTTTTTACTCTCTGACATGTCAAGAATTTCTTTACGCATTCAGCAACATCCCTTTTCATGTTTGGCCACAAAAAATGTCGGCGCAAATCTTGATACATTTTCGTGCTTCCTGGATGAATTGAATATTTTGAGTTGTGAGATTCGTTCAAAATTTCTTCTTTTAGTTCTAGCACTGCTAGAACCCAAATTCTTCCCTCGAACCGTATTAATCCTTCGGTATTGACCTTGCATTTTACATCACCGCCTTCAACCAGATTCTCTTTAATTTTCCCACACTCTTCATCTTGTAGTTGAGCATTCTTCACTTTGTCCACTAAAGTTGGACCAGTTTCTATCTGGAATAGTTGTTCGTCTGATTCTTTTGGAAAATTGATTTCCAACTCCAGTTTTGTCATTGCTGAAATGAGCTCCTCCTGAGTTGTTATCAGCATCAGCTTCTCTCGACCTTTCCTGCTTAAGGCATCTGTAACCACATTCGCTTTTCCCAGATGATAAAAGATCTCACAATCGTAATCTTTTATCAGTTCCATCCACCTTCTTTGACGCATGTTCAAATCCTTCTGAGTGAAAATATACTTCAGACTTTTGTTGTCTGTGTAGATCTTACATTTCTCTCCATAAAGATAGTGTCTCCATATCTTCAGAGCAAATACAACTGCAGCCAATTCCAAATCATGAGTCGGATACCCTTTCTCATAATCCTTTAGTTATCTTGATGCATACGCAATAACTTTGTCATTCTGCATAAGAACACAACTCAACCCTTTATGTGAGGCATCACTATACACCACAAAATTTCCTATATTATCTGGTAATGTCAACACAGGTGCCATACTTAACTTCTTCTTTAAATCTTGGAAACTCTCTTCACATATCTCCGTCCAAACAAATTTTCCAGCTTTCCTTGTCAAATTTGTTAGCGGAGTGGCTATCTTAGAAATATCTTGAATAAATCTTCTATAATAACCAGCCAGTCCCAAGAAACTCCTCACTTCTGACGGTGTTCTTGGTTTTTCTCAATTGATTACAGCTTCCACTTTTGATGGATCCACTGAAATCTCATCTTTGTCAATCATGTGACCCAAAAATTATACACGATCGAGCCAAAATTCGCACTTAGAGAATTTCGCGTACAGCTTTTCCTTCCTTAGTGTTTCCAATGTCAAACATAAATGTTCCACGTGTTATTCTTGAGTTTTGGAATACACTAGAATGTCATCAATAAATACCACCACAAACTTGTCTAAGAATGGTTTAAACACACTGTTCATCAAATCCATTAATGCGGCAAGGGCATTTGTTAGACCAAAAGACATCACTAGAAACTCGTAATGTCCGTACCGAGTTCTGAATGTCGTTCTAGGTATATCCTCCTTTCTTACCTTCAATTGGAGATACCCACTTCTCAAATCAATTTTTGAGAAATATTTAGCACCATTCAGCTGATCAAAAAAGTCATCTATTCTAGGCAATGGATATCTATTCTTAATAGTGACCTTGTTTAACTCCCTATAATAAATACAAAGACGCATTGATCTGTCCTTCTTCTTAACGAATAAAACTGGCGCTCCCCACGGTGATATGCTTGGTTGAATATATTTCTTGTCCAGTAACTCTTGTAACTGTACCATCAGTTCCTTCATTTCTACCGGAGCCATTCTGTATGGGGCCTACGATATCGGTGTTGTTCCCGTCGCTAAGTCGATCACGAACTCAATTTCTCTGTCAGACGGAAGTCCTGGCAAATCTTTTGGAAACACGTCTTCGAATTCTCTCACTACCGGTATTTCTTCTAGTTTCACACCCTTCTTCTGAGTATCGACTATGTAAGCTAAATAGCCCACACAACCTTGACTCAACAATTTCTTGGCCTGCATAGTCGTCAGACATTTCATTTGTCTAGGCGACTTGCTACTATAAAAGACAACCTTTGACGGAGTCATAAGGTTTACACACTTCTAGTGATAATCGATTACTGCTCCATATTTGAACAGCCAATCCATCCCCAAAATTACATTAAATTCCCCGAGTCTAATCGGAATCAAATCTACCAACAAAATATTTTCCTTAATGTTCACCCTACAGTTCTTGTATACGAATCTAACATGGATTACTTCATTATTCGCAATTTCTATGTTCAAAGGAAAATTTAGTTCTTCTCTAGGCAATTCTAACCTCTTAGCAAATTCATCAGATATAAACGAACAAGTATCACCCGAATCGAATAATACATAAGTATTTATACAATTGATTGGGATAATACCTGACACTACATCTTTTGATTGCACAGCATCTTGCACGGTCATGTTGAAGGTTCTGGTTGTGGGTTTGTTTGATGTTGTAGGTCCTGCAATGGCCCATGTACTACCATTGTTACCTCCATTGCTTCTGGTTGTCACTCCTTCCCTCTTCTTAGCGCATTCACGAGAAAAGTGATAGTTGGATCCGCATGTGAAGCATACATTCTTCTTCGATTGAGTGCAATTTGGGGCGATGTGACCCTCCTGTCCACAATTGTAGCATACTCGCTTCCCTATCAAGCACGCACCCTTATGGAATTTCCCGCATGTCGCACATGCTTCAAACTTTTAGTTTTGCTGGTTACCCTGCTGGTGTCTAGCACCCATGCTCCCATTCCACTTCCTCTTCAAGTTGTTGTTGTTGTTGTTGTTATTGTTGTTTCCACTGCTACCACCTCCATTCTTAGTCTCATTCTCATTCCTCTTCTTCTTTTGTTCCTGGTTGAACGTTGTCATTGCCTCGCCTCCACCTTTCGCGAGTACTGCTTTCTCCTTCACCACTGCAAATGTCTTCAACTGGAACAGGGAAACCCTACTGTACAGCCAGGGCTTCAGTCCCTGTTCAAATCTCTTCACTTTACGCTCGTCTGTGCTGACCTGATATGGCGCAAACCTCGGCAATTCGTTGAACTTTGCGGCATATTCAGATACCGTCATCATTCCTTGCTTTAGTTCTAGAAACTGCACTTCTAGCTGACTCTTCGAACTCTCCGGAAAATAGGTCTCGAAGAACAACTCCTAGAACCTATCCCAGGTCATCACTCCTGGCCTTCCCGAGTTTTATTAGCCTGCCACCAATAACTAGCTTTTGCTTTCAACATGAATGTTGCGAAAGCAGTCTTCTGGTCATCCCCTACCCTAGCGACATTGAACACTTTTTCTATCTCTATAATCCAGGTTTGTGCTTCGGCTGGATTTATGGACCCACAGAATTCAGGTGGTCCAACCGCCTTGAAATCCTTAAACGTTGTACCATGGTTTTGTGGTTGATTCTGCAACGCTCATGTCAGTAGTGTCACTAGTTGCTGAACGGGGGTTACCGTCAACATTATCATTATTGGTAGTTATCTCATTGTTTCTCTGTCGGGGTGGTTCGCGTCTGGGAGGCATTTTCTGTTAAAACAAAACATCTATTAGACTAATTCAGCTTCTTTAAGTATTTTCTAATTAACTTGCCTCCATAAAAGAAATAACCACATAACACATAACACTTTGAATAAAGTAACAACTTTTGTTTATTCAAAACCTTTTTGAAAAAAACATAAAACAATAGCATCACTGCTATCTATATCTCTTTCCTGAACTACAAAATTTTCAGGACATCAGCAACATTCTCCTATCCCATGGTTACTTAACACCAGGGATTTACACATTATTTAACCTTTCACTCATCGTACAACAACTACGATGTTCTATTAAGATACTTCTTAGCCCTATCACGTTCTTCCTCCATGACTCGAAACATTGTCCTGCGATCTAATACATATGATGGCAGCGTCTCGAACTGAATCAGATATCCCATGACCCGATCTTGAGCTCGATTAATTGTGGTTTCAAATACTTTATCCATCTCTTTCATCTTCATCCTTTTTGCCTGTGAGCTCCTTACTGCTCTTCTAGTTCGTTGATAAGCTTCCTCGTATGCATCTTCAGCTCTTGCCCTCTTAGCAGCTTCTTCTCTCAGCTTGCTCTTCAGTTCAGCAACCATCTCGATCAATTGTTCTTTCTCTCCTTCAGTCCGTACTAGTTTCTCCTTGGCGTTTGTCATTCGTTCCTCATGATCTTGGATCTCGCTGTCTTTTTGTGTCATTGCAATCTGTTGTTCAGCTACTATCACCTGCAACTCCTCAACTGTATCCTGAAGTTCCACATTACGATCATGCACTTCATCGTATATATGGCTAGCTATCGAGTTAAGTGGAATCCTTTCCTCTTCGTCCTCGTCATCCTCATCCTCCTGTGGTAACTCAACGGGATCCTCCTCGTCTGTCTCCACATCATCATCCTCCTCTTCAACTACTGTGACCAACGGGGCTGACTCCCGTGGCATTAGTTGTTCACAAACTACCTGAATGTCGCGAGGCTCCTCCTCTTTAGGCATTTGAAGTCCCTCCTCCCTAGCCTGACTGGATTCTCCGACATTAGTCATCCTGACAAAAAAGTTTTAAAATTTTTAATTATTAATCATTACTACTCGACACTCACGAGTACATAAACTATAAACACATAAGCACATAAGTGTTTTATTTCTTCTTGCTTAAAACTCGACAAGAGTTATCTCCACTATCTTTTCAAAGGTTACTTCCTAAGGCTTTTCCCCCCACCTAAGGTTCATAACCTAAGGCTTTGATACCAACCTGTGACACCCCCAAATCCTGGTACTTCATTTCCACAGGATTCAGTGTTCACTTAATCAAAACATTCATTGCTAACTACCCAATTATAATAAATTGAATAATAAAACCTGCCCATACAGGATTAAATTTAAATAAAAATCTCCCCAAGTTGTCTAACCTTTAACAACAATTATTCAGATGCGAAAATTAAATAAACTTCATTACAATCTTTAAACCAAAGTCTAATAATAATACTATCAAATCTATTACAAGTCTTCAGTACTTGTTCATCTTTCCTTTTTCTTTACTGGTGCTAGGTACGTCACCCGTTTCAACTTTAGCTGTAAGAAATTTTACAGGTAAGAGTGAGCAAACAAGGCCCACTTGAAATAACAATAGATAAATCTTTAAACTTTTACATGCATTGCCAATACTAGGCTCAATAGAACTGAACAATATATTCTATTAACTTTCAGAAAATTATAACATTCACTGAGGGTCTAATGACCACGAATCATGTCCACAGTTATAAGTAATCATTCAACTTTAACTTTAACAGTCATAAGACTATAAGGACTCCACATACTTAGAGGGATCAATCCTTCGTACAATGTATTGTTCACAACCATTTCAACGCTAAGCGTAAACCTCTATTAAAAAAGTTGTTCATCTCAGTATTTAGAATACAAGTATGCACCAAAGTAAGTTTGGTTTGGATAAGCTTTCAAGGAAATTTGGAATTTAACGAACATTAACTAAGGAGTAGTTCAATAAGACCAATAACACTATACTACAGAATAATAGTGATTGAATCAATCATAGTAACTAAAGTCATGTATTAGGAATAATCTAATAGCATACAATTTGAATAAATATAGCATACCTTGCTTGAACAATACTAAGCCAAGGTTAATTAGGATTGAATACTAAACATGCATGGCAATTCAGTTATGCATGTTAATCAATAATTGAAATACAAGAATAACTTGTTCAACATCAAACCAAAGTCTAGACCACTTACATCATTATAAGATAATCGAATTGAAAACTATAATTAGCTCAATAAGACAAAGGATTAGAAAACTTGCATCGTCATGAGTAACTAGATACACTGACTTACTCAATCATAAGAAATCTAGCTCTACGAATGTGTCGAAGTAGCAACTTAAAACAATTGTAATTGAATTTGAAAACAATAATGTACCAAATGAAATTAAACTCGCACAATGAAGTTTTGAGTTAGAAAACTTGCCTTGCTCGTAGACTAAACCGAATCAATTTGAATCACAATATCCTATGTCATCGTGACATAGTTAGTCATTATCACATAACTAATACATTCATCACATAGGTTTGAATATTTAATCACAAAATTAACTTATAACACAAGTTAATCCTTAATAACATAATTATTCATAGTATAGAAATACTAAAATCTATATTTTACAGTCCTACTATCATCACAAAAATGTTTTCTTAAAATTTCGTGTACAAAAAGTACACTGTCAGACCATTATGCTAACTCGCGCTGCGGCTTGGTGATGGCGCCGCAGCGGCGCATTGATTACACTACGAAGTCGCGCTATGGCGTGACGATGGCGCTGCGGCGCCACGAACGTACTGCTGGGCCACGCCACTGCGCGAAACTGCAGTTTTGACTGACAACTTCGGCAACAATACCAGAAAAAGCCAAATTGGCCTAAAAGTCGAATCTAATAGACTGATTATCATGTAATTTACATATAAACTTCGTATAAACATATTATGAAGACTTCTAACATGTTTATACTCATAAAATAACACAAACATCAAATATACAACACTCAATTTCAATGTTCTTGGCAAAACTCTATTTTTTTATACTTTCAATGAAAATCAACATTGTGATTTTGTTTTTCAACCAAAACAGTAAATTCAAAACATCATGATTATGATTTTACATACTCTATCAATTCTAACAATCAATTTATCAATTTAACAACAAATAAAACCTTAATTTCTACTTTAAACTAAGCCATATTCATATATATATATATATATATATATATATTTTCATATGAACTCACTGTGATATATTTCTTCACAATTTACATACATACATAAAGTAATTGATTATAATCATACATAATCTCAACAAAACAATTTTACAACAATAATCATCTTCTAAAGCTATATACACAAGAATTCATCATCCATAATTATTTACAGAGAACTCTTTGGAGAAGAAAACTAAACATTAAAAATAAAATACAAGGATTAATCTCCTACCTTTGATTAAGAAGGTGATACTCTAGAGTTTAGAAGAAAATGGTTATGATTACAATCTTCTTTTCCCCAATTCTTTTCTCAATTTTCTCTAAGTTTCTCTCAACTTTTCTCTCTGTATTTTTCTTCTTCTTCTTTTTCTTCAACTGAGCCTTCTTCTCTTCCTAACTCTAACTACGTAATAAAAATATAACGTATATGATATAATATCTATTAATGATATAATATAAATATAGATATAATTATATCAGTTATATTTTGTTTGAAAATCAAAAGCCATAAGGCTTGTTTGGCTAAGCTAATAAAACAACCCTTTGTTTGGTAAACTGAATTAAAACAAATAGATTAATTCTTATACCTTGTTTGATAAATAAAACACTATTAGATTAAAGACTTATTATGCAATAAGACATATTTGGCAAAACTAAATTAAACTCCCTTAATTTATTTTAATAACTCATTTATAGCAAGATTATTTGTCACACTTCTATTTAATTAAATAATTAATTTAATCAATTCAAATATTAATCTATTAAATTACTTTAATACATAAATCATTATCACAAAACTATAATTTCTTTATAATTATAATTTTATTTAACCAACTAATATTTTAAATTACAATTTCCCATTTAAAATATTATAATTTTTTTAAATCACTATAAGCTCTCTAGCTTACTTATTAAATTACATTGGTATATAATCTCATAACAATTAATTTACTTAGCTCCTTAATTATTTATTCAATAAATAATTAACTAAACCACATAAACTCAAATTGCCATATAATTCAATAAATATTTAATATTGCAAATAAACATTTAATATTTAATTATTTATTCAACAAATAATTAACTAAATCACATCAACTCAAATTGAACAATTATTTATTCAATAATAAACATATCCATTATATATTTATATAAATCAATAAATATTTAATATTACACTTTAAAATTATGGAATGTTACAGTGCACAATACATTGTACGAAGGGCTGATCACCCGAAGTACGGGGGGTGTGACACCCCCAAATCCGGTACTTCGAATTCACGGGATTTGGTGTTCACTGTACAAATATCATCTATCTATCTACCCATAATAAATGCAAACCATGCAATAGATAGAAATAAAAATCTTCCCCTTATAGGGTTACAACATCTGAATCATAAACATAATCCCAAGTTGAACTAACCTTAAACATCTGTGCAGAAATATAAACAATAAGTCTTAAATAACATCATTAACTCAAGTCTAACATAAATACATCATCAATTAAAATAACAAGTCTTCAACACTTGCTATCTTTTCCCTTGCCTTTACTAGTGGAAGGTTCGTCAGTTCTTTCGTTCTTAACTGCATTGTTATTATAAAGCAAGAGTGAGCACTATTGCCCACAAGTATAACAACGAAATAACAGTATAATAACATGCGAGTGAATTAAAGACATCTGAATAAAAGTTTAACTTTTGAATCAAGAATGAATAACAAGAATCAAAAGAATTCTGAGGGTCATAAGACCTTGAACTATGTCCTAGGTTAACAAGGGTTATACTTGAAACTTTTAACAGTCATAAGACTATGGACCTTTCTTCTCGTAGTTAGGGAGATCAGCCCTTAGTACCATACTGTGCACAATATCTTAACGCTAACGCATAAGTAAATCCCTTTACAGGGTTGTTCATCTCAGTTTGACATTCGAATCCACACCAAAGGAAGTTTGGTTTGGATAATTCAATAAGGGTTCTGAAATTTAGAACGTTCATCAACTAAGGACTAGTTGAATCAATAAAGTTCACTAGTCTAATAAGGTTCAACAATAATGATATTCAATTCGAATAATAATCTCAAGAAGTATACAATAGAACAATTATTGTATAACTGAATCATGCTTTGAAAAGATAATAAATCTTTAATATAACATTCGAACTTGAATAATAGTAATGATAATCTACTCGAGGTAAATAATAAACTTGAACAATAATGACAAGTAGGGTTAGGAAACTTGCCTCGTGCGTAGGCTAAACGATTACTACTTCCGTTCACCACAAATCCTACACACATACCATATGTATTCACGACATTCATTAGTTACATTTTCACTTAATTATTTAATATAAACTCCACTTTATTTAACAAATCATTACCCTTCTAATTTAATTACTTAATTAAATTAGAATATTTTCATTCTCTTACTATTATTACACTAGAATAAATTATTTCATAATAATTTCCATCGAATATTTATTTTATTCAATAAATATCTCAATTAAAATATTTTAATAATAATTTTCATCGAATATTTATTTTATTCCATAAATATCTCAATTAAAATATTTAATTTATTTTATAAATATTTTAATAATAATTTTCATCGAATATTTATTTTATTCCATAAATATCTCAATTAAAATATTTAATTTATTTTATAAATATTTTAATAATAATTTTAATCAAATATTTATTATTATTTTATTTTTATTTTTTTTATTATTTTTTTTACCGTCGGGGCGGGGTAATTTAGTTTGGTAACGTCCACCGGGGGCGGGGTTACCTAGGCTCATTTTCTGCAGTTTCTGCAGTTCTGCAGTTCGCGAATATAACAAGGCCAAATTAGGCCAAAAATCAATCACACATAAATTATACATGAATATGGCCATAACTTCCAATTTCCTTGTCCACATATTAGTTTAAGCATACCCAAATACTAGAATTTATACATAATCATTACCCAACATTTATAGAGTAATTTAAACCCATTAAAACACATAATTACAGTATTAAAATATGTAAGTTATACTATTCTTGATGTTCTTGAAGGTTTTTGAATAAAAACATAGAATTTACTACTATGGATTCGTTATAAGGTCAAATCTAACCACTCAAGTTTCATTTTGTTCGTTTTAGCATGTATAATCATATATAAGTGTAAAATTTAGGGATAATATATGATCAACGCATTAAATTTGTGCGTAAGGGCCATATGGCCATATCACGTACTCTGTAAAATTTTGGAATAACAAGCCAAAATCATACGTTATAATCTTATGAAACCAATTATATGGAAGCACAATATATATATATATATAAAATGCCTCACAACTCGAATTATTACATATATTCACATAACACCATAATTTCCTAATTACAGAGAATCACAGAAAACTTAAGCCATATTTATGAAACTTAAAAGACGTAAATTATAAATTGGGTTGAAGAAAATTACCCAAGCATATAGTGAAATAGTGGGAGATGAATTGAAACCCTTCTCAAACTCTTCAATCACTCAACTCACACTTTACTCAACAATTTCTCAACTTTCTTTCTATTTTACCTCTCTGCTTAATGTTAGACTTAGGAAATTAATGAAGAAGGAAGACGTATTCAATAAATAAAAGCGAATGACGCTTTGTGGCCAGTACCCAGTCATGGGTAACTGCCCTCAACTCCCACTAAGGCCACGTTTGGCTTAACAAGAATGGGTTTTAAAACCATTTAATTTAATAAATCCTTATAATATAGTTTTAAATAATGTCACACCCATTATAAAATAAATCTAATATCTTATTTAATATAGTAAATTCTCATTAATTCACATAGTCACATAATTAAATTTCTCATTTAATAATAATATTAAATTATTAAATCTCTAATTAATAATTTAATTAATTGAAATAACATAGGCTTATTAAATATATTTCTTTTAATTCAATAAGCTCACATAATCACATACTTCGAATATTAAAAATTCTCCACATTAATTTAATAAATGTAACACGTATAATTAAATTAATCATTCACAACTTCATCAATTAATTATTTAATCAAATAGTTAATTCATTGAAATATATTTATTCAATCTAATAAATATTAAAATTAAATTACAAAATTACGGTTGTCACAGGGGGTCCCTATAGTCTTATGACTGTTAAAGTTTAAGTTGAAAGATTACTTATAACTATGGACATACGCATAGCGTTTAAATGTTTGTGCACAATACATCGTACGAAGGGCTTAACACCCTAAGTACGGGGGTCCTTATAGTCTTATAACTATTAAAGTTGAAGTTGAAAGATTACTTGCAACTGTGGACATAGTTCGTGGTCTTATGACCCTCAGCATGATTTGGAATCTTTTAAATTTCTGTTATTCATATCGCTTCCCAATTATTGAGCAATTGTGGAAGATTCTTGTTATTCTAAAAGATGAATATGGTAAGGATGATATTTGTAACGACCCAAAATAGGTCAATTCCATCCAACCCATTCTGAGTCTCCAAATACATGGTACAGAAAACAACTACAACTTTATTACAACAATTGTCGTGCAAAATACAACAACACATATGTTGTGAGTTTGGATACAAATATATATCAACTGTGACTCATGTCCCAACCGTGGACAGCACCTCATAATGACACCTTACATAAAGGTATAGTCGAAAACTGTTTTAGAAATTAGAATCTTTGGGAAGTGCTCAAGGAAACCTTTGTACATAGGAGGCCATGCGTCTAGGTTATTATAGATATCATATGGCCACAGAATTATCCTTGGTTGACCCAATAAACCCCAAAGAAAAATAAGAAGATTACTATCATATTCTTCCCAATGGCGAGTCTTCTCTTGACATATCATTATCTCCACTGTCTCTAATTGAGAGTTATATTTCAAATAGACTCCAAGATCATATAGATAGTGCTGGTAGATATACTAAGCAAGTGGATGAGCACATCCATGTCTTATAATGACACGAGGTGGTATGTCATTAGACATCTTGTATGATAGTGGCAAAACACCCTTCCAACGTTGGGTTCGCCTCACCTTAGTTGATTCACCAAATATAACTACTAAATTATTACCACCGTTCTATTCCCCTGTTATCCCCCGCTCGACCCAGCTACACTCGTATTACCTGAAAGGAATTGTGAACCAAAAGGGTGAGCACAACTAGTTCAGTAAAGAATATAATGACTAAAGATAAATAAATTATCAATAGCCTTCAACAGTAATAAATCAGAGATTTAGAAAATATGGTATATGATAAAAAATTTCAACCATAGTTGCAGCGGAACGAACAATCCATTAGAAGAGTCAAATAGACTATAAAGTCTATTATCTTCTCCATGTTAAAAGTCCACCAATAATGTTTTATCCCTGTAACATCAATCAACAATTCCTGTCCACAATCACATGTATAACTCAGAATCGTAATTGTTGTTCTAAATTCCTTTTCTTATCCAGGACAAAGATAATTTTTATCACCTGAAACATCAAAGATCATGGTTATACCAAATCACAGTTCATGTTCATAATCTTACTAATAAATTCATCTTTGCACTACGACCAAAGATATACATCAACAAGTCATCTTTGCACTACAGGCCAAAGATATTCATCAATGAGTCATCTTTACACTACAGGCCAAAGATATTCATCAGTTGGTCATGTTCATCTAAACACCTGTTTATCTTTGCACTACGGGCCAAAGATATTCATCAGAAATCATTCAACTTTGCACTACAGGCCAAAGATATTCAGTTATATCATCATTTAGGACTGAGGATGATGAAAAATGTTTTTAAAAAAATGAATCCAGTGAAGCAAAAGAACAAATATTAAGTATTCGTACTTTAAACAATTTTCATTCAAAAATACTTCATAAATAACCAGAGTGGGGTAAAATTCAAGAATGATCAAAACATGGATACAATTAAAGCTAGTATCTAGAATAGATATTTTGGACAAAAAGAAGAAATTTTATTTTTCGGTGAATAGTGTCGTATTCGTGAATAGTGTCGTATTCGTGAATAGTGCCGTATACGTGAATAGTAACTCCGACACCAGAAGATAGAAATTTCACAAAAAATATCATCACACTTTGTGAATAGTATTCGTGAATAGTAACTCGTGAATAGTAACTCATGAATAGTAACCCCGACATGAAAAAGTTCCAAATTTGATAAAAATTCCAACCAATATTTTGGCATAATGATATTGAAGAAATAATATCATTTTTGAAGAAAATAACACCCCTTACAATCCCTAAAAATCACTTACTATCTCTTACCTCAAAAGAGCAGTACTTCTGACTGGAATAACGCTGAACGAACTTGCACCGTATAGCAACACTCAAGATAATCAAAATACTCACAAGAATACACTCGATAATATAGAGAGAGAAAGAAAGAGAAAACTTCAGTTTCTGGTGTGATTTTCAATTCTAACCTAAGCACCTATTTATAGGAAATTGCTTAGAGCACCAAAGCAGAAAATTTAATATAATATTAATATTTTTAAAACATATTCTTACGCACACCTAACCAGCTGATTTCAGCCATTTAACACATGCCCATAATTGAAAAAAACATTTTTCATAATTAAAATATTTTAAACTTCCAAAAATCAATTATTTCGGAACTTCAGAACTTCAATAATTCACAATAAATAGCCCATTTGTCAGAAAATTCGATTCTTACGAGTTATTATAGGAAATTCAATTCTCTACAACTTTACAGAAGAAAGTTTTTCTAAATTCCAAACAGAAATTAACCGAAATCCATAAACGGGCGATTTTACACGTTATAATCAAATTTCAGTCAAGAAATGGGGTCCACCGACACATAAAACATGCTTTAAATATTTTTGGTAACAAAAATACTCCTCCTCCATATATACTCATATATCCCACATTCATCGTAAAAATATCATCATTATTATATTATTAAAATATAATAATATATTTAAATGAATAATTTTATCAGAAAAAAGATAAAATTTCAATTTTCAACAATTGTCACATTAAAAATTTTCTCCATCTATATCCACATAAAATCAATATTTTTCTTATCATAAAAATTAATAATTAATTATTCACAAATAATATTACAGAATCACAATACTGACAACCAGGCAGTTCCCAGGAAAGAGGGGGCTTTCCAATAAGAATTTTTCCTTACTGGCGCGCAATTAGGTGACCAAACCTCTCCTTAAACAGAACTTTCTAAACATTTCCAATAATGTTATCTAATAATATTATTCAGATAATATGAATTATTGCTTCAATAATGAAAATACTGTGTAATGACAATTATTAAAACAACAATAATATAAAATATCAACGTAGCAATTATTGAATCAATAAAATATAATACTGAACAGTAATTACTGTAACAATTATTGAGTAGTGCCTTCTTACGTAAGAATCAATAATTCAAAAATACTGTGCAATACCGTGTGCTACTGTGCAACAACGCGTATTACTTTACTTTACCCACCGGGTATTCCAACAGTGTTAACAGTAACGATTACGCCGTTATTTATAAAAACTTTAATTTGTCGTTTTCTTCATCCGATAGTTATTCTGTTATGGGGCCCACAAAAGGCTGCGCCGTCGTATGAATATTCCCCGACAGAAAGAATACTCCACGACCAAATGAATATTCCCCGACAACAATGAGTATTTTATAACCACTTGCTTATTTTGAAAAAAAAATCATATATCACCCCTGACTTTAACCTTTTATCAATTTAACCATTTACTGAATTGTAATTATAAGAAAAAATGAATACTTTTATTTCATAAAATTCGGGGTCTTACAATATTCCTTAGAAAGAAGTGACTCGTAGAATGCGACACTGAATGATGAATATATTGAACAAGTAAGAAAAGAATTTTTTTTAAAATGAGAAGGAGATGAGTTATCAAAGAATAATATAAAAACTTTTAATAGAAAAGTTTAATAATTGTAGAAAGATCTTTATGGAAAGAAGTGGTTTTAGAACCCAATGAATGAATAAAGTATTAACATAAAATCTATTTTTATAATTGAATGAATGAAGATTAATAAATAAAAATTTTGAGGACGAAATTCTTAGAAGAATGGGTGAATGTAATATCCCGAGTGTTTATGATAACGATCCTTAGAAAAGGAAATGAATGGGTTAAAGAATATATAATACTCAAAATATAATTGAGTTCAAGTGAATGTTATGAAATAAAACTTATAAGAATTTATTATCAAGAATGGTGAGAGTAAAAAATATAAAACCTATATTAAGGTAATATGTTGAAATTATTCAATGAATAGATTTGAGGAAAACCTGAGTAAGGTAGGGTTTCGGTGATTCGGATGACGGAATCCTTATAAGGAGGGAAGGATGTGACATCCCAGATTTTTAGAATTTATAAATGAGAATTTTATAAATAAAAGTATTATTTATGAGATATGTTGGGTGTGAGTATGTGTATGTCATATATTATAGAATATGTGAATTGGTGTGAAGATAATGTTATATATTAATTTTAATATATATAAATATTTAATTAAATTATTTATTGAGTTAAATAAATAAATTTTGTTTTGATTATCGAGTAATGTAATTAAGTGTAGTAGATTAATTAAATGAATATTTAGTATTTAATTTAATTAATATAATAATTTTATGTTATAGTTCTAATTTAATTGAGATAATTAAATTAGATGAGTTATGTGATAATTGTTACACGAAATTATAATTAACAAGTAAATATAATTATGTGACAATTTGATGAGATTGATTGATGTTAAACCATTGATTAATTAAAATAATGAGTATTTGCCAAACATGGTCTTAGGCTTTTCAAGTTCAAGTTGGTGTAACCTATGTATTAACTAGTAATTAGTATATATAATAATTACTAGGAGTTACATATATTATATATTACTGGTATTGTATATTATATGTATATACTACAAGTTAGTACGTTAGTTTTAAAAAACAAACCAAAGAAAAAAGAAGAGAGTTATATAGAGTTGTAGGAGAAGAAGAAGAGGAAGAAAAAAAGAAGAAGGGAAAGTTTTGAGAAAACAAAACAAGCCACGTCATCATTATCTCCATCTCTCTCTTAAATTCATACTAATAAGGTTATAATCTAAATTCCTTGTTTTAATTATATTTTTATGTTCTTCATAATGCAGTTCTCTGATAATTGTTATATAGAAGTTGTATTGAGAAATTGAGAGAGATAGAGAGAAATAGAGGAATTGAGATGAGCTAGAAGAAGAAGAAGAAAAAAAAAGCTAGAAGAAGGTAACTTCTAAACTCTTATTTAATCTTTGATTTTTTTGGGTAGATTTATATTTTAGGGTAGTAGATCATGTTTAATCTTGTTTGTATAGGTTTAATCTTGGATTATCAAGAATCAAACAAGAGGATTCAAGAAAGAAAATGAAATAGAAAGAAAATTTGAAAAACAAAATTCGTAGGTTTTGAGAAATTATGGACAAATCTTGTGAAATTCATACCTCTTTGGATATAATGAGTTAGAAAGTGAGATTTATATCAAATTGAAGATATGGAAGTAAGTTATATTCTGAAAGTGGAATCACGTGAAAACTCTTTGTAAATTTCTTGCAATGTCTATTTTAGTAAGGCTGGTGCGAAGGGAAAATAATCTGCCTAAAAAATTAAAACTATTACAGTTTCTGACTTTGAACAATTCATATAAATTTGTGTGTTTTGAATTTGAAGAAACTTTAAACTGTAAAGTTGTAGATATGGAAGTTTACTAGCCAAACTTGCGTGATTGAGCCATTTTATGGAACGGATCATGTCCGAAATAAATTGTTTAGTAAAGGATGTCCAGAAAATGAAATTTTCTAGTCTAGTTGATGAATTATAGAATCTAGTTTAGATGGATAAGGGTCTAACTTTAAGGCCTAGATGAGGTTGTAGTACACTGAGTAAGGGTTAATTCTATATAAGAAGGAACAAAAATGGACATGAAACAAAGGAGTTATGTTAAAAACAAAAACAACGTTTTGTTAAAGAAATTGTGAAGAATCAATAATTCAAAAATACTGTGCAATACCGTGTGCTACTGTGCAACAACGCGTATTACTTTACTTTACCCACCGGGTATTCCAACAGTGTTAACAGTAACGATTACGCCGTTATTTATAAAAACTTTAATTTGTCATTTTCTTCATCCGACAGTTATTCTGTTATGGGGCCCACAAAAGGCTGCGCCGTCGTATGAATATTCCCCGACAGAAAGAATACTCCACGACCAAACGAATATTCCCCGACAACAATGAGTATTTTATAACTACTTGCTTATTTTGAAAAAAAATTCATATATCACCCCTGACTTTAACCTTTTATCAATTTAACCATTTACTGAATTGTAATTATAAGAAAAATTGAATACTTTTATTTCATAAAATTCGGGGTCTTTCAATATTCCTTAGAAAGAAGTGACTCGTAGAATGCGACACTGAATGATGAATATATTGAACAAGTGAGAAAAGAATTTTTTTTAAAATGAGAAGGAGATGAGTTATCAAAGAATAATATAAAAACTTTTAATAGAAAAGTTTAATAATTGTAGAAAGATCTTTATGGAAAGAAGTGGTTTTAGAACCCAATGAATGAATAAAGTATTAACATAAAATCTATTTTTATAGATTGAATGAATGAAGATTAATAAATAAAAATTTTGAGGACGAAATTCTTAGAAGAATCGGTGAATGTAATATCCCGAGTGTTTATGATAACGATCCTTAGAAAAGGAAATGAATGGGTTAAAGAATATATAATACTCAAAATATAATTGAGTTCAAGTGAATGTTATGAAATAAAACTTATAAGAATTTATTATCAAGAAAGGTGAGAGTAAAAAATATAAAACCTATATTAAGGTAATGTGTTGAAGTTATTCAATGAATAGATTTGAGGAAAACCTGAGTAAGGTAGGGTTTCGGTGATTCCGATGACGGAATCCTTATAAGGAGGGAAGGATGTGACATCCCAGATTTTTAGAATTTATAAATGAGAATTTTATAAATAAAAGTATTATTTATGAGATATGTTGGGTGTGAGTATGTGTATGTCATATATTATAGAATATGTGAATTGGTGTGAAGATAATGTTATATATTAATTTTAATATACATAAATATTTAATTAAATTATTTATTGAGTTAAATAAATAAATTTTGTTTTGATTATCGAGTAATGTAATTAAGTGTAGTAGATTAATTAAATGAATATTTAGTACTTAATTTAATTAATATAATAATTTTATGTTATAGTTCTAATTTAATTGAGATAATTAAATTAGATGAGTTATGTGATAATTGTTACACGAAATTATAATTAACAAGTAAATATAATTATGTGACAATTTGATGAGATTGATTGATGTTAAACCATTGATTAATTAAAATAATGAGTATTTTCCAAACATGGTCTTAGGCTTTTCAAGTTCAAGTTGGTGTAACCTATGTATTAACTAGTAATTAGTATATATAATAATTACTAGGAGTTACATATATTATATATTACTGGTATTGTATATTATATGTATATACTACAAGTTAGTACGTTAGTTTTAAAAAACAAACCAAAGAAAAAAGAAGAGAGTTAGATAGAGTTGTAGGAGAAGAAGAAGAGGAAGAAAAAAAGAAGAAGGGAAAGTTTTGAGAAAACAAAACAAGCCACGTCATCATTATCTCCATCTCTCTCTTAAATTCATACTAATAAGGTTATAATCTAAATTCCTTGTTTTAATTATATTTTTATGTTCTTCATAATGCAGTTCTCTGATAATTGTTATATAGAAGTTGTATTGAGAAATTGAGAGAGATAGAGAGAAATAGAGGAATTGAGATGAGCTAGAAGAAGAAGAAAAAAAAAGCTAGAAGAAGGTAACTTCTAAACTCTTATTTAATCTTTGATTTTTTTGGGTAGATTTATATTTTAGGGTTGTAGATCATGTTTAATCTTGTTTGTATAGGTTAAATCTTGGATTATCAAGAATCAAACAAGAGGATTCAAGAAAGAAAATGAAATAGAAAGAAAATTTGAAAAACAAAATTCGTAGGTTTTGAGAAATTATGGACAAATCTTGTGAAATTCATACCTCTTTGGATATAATGAGTTAGAAATTGAGCCTTATATCAAATCGAAGATATGGAAGTAAGTTATATTCTGAAAGTGGAATCACGTGAAAACTCTTTGTAAATTTCTTGCAATGTCTATTTTAGTAAGGCTGGTGCGAAGGGAAAATAATCTGCCCAAAAAATTAAAACTATTACGGTTTCTGACTTTGAACAATTCATATAAATTTGTGTGTTTTGAATTTGAAGAAACTTTAAACTGTAAAGTTGTAGATATGGAAGTTTACTAGCCAGACCCGCGTGATTGAGCCATTTTATGGAACGGATCATGTCCGAAATAAATTGTTTAGTAAAGGATGTCCAGAAAATGAAATTTTCTAGACTAGTTGATGAATTATAGAATCTGGTTTAGATGGATAAGGGTCTAATTTTAAGGCCTTGATGAGGTTGTAGTACACTGAGTAAGGGTTAATTATATATAAGAAGGAACAAAAACGGACATGAAACAAAGGAGTTATGTTAAAAACAAAAACAACGTTTTGTTAAAGAAATTGTGAAGAATCAATAATTCAAAAATACTGTGCAATACCGTGTGCTACTGTGCAACAACGCGTATTACTTTACTTTACCCATCGGGTATTCCAACAGTGTTAACAGTAACGATTACGCCGTTATTTATAAAAACTTTAATTTGTCGTTTTCTTCATCCGACAGTTATTCTGTTACGGGGCCCACAAAAGGCTGCGTCGTCGTATGAATATTCCCCGACAGAAAGAATACTCCACGACCAAACGAATATTCCCCGACAAAAATGAGTATTTTATAACCACTTGCTTATTTTGAAAAAAAATTCATATATCACCCCTGACTTTAACCTTTTATCAATTTAACCATTTACTGAATTGTAATTATAAGAAAAATTGAATACTTTTATTTCATAAAATTCGGGGTCTTACAATATTCCTTAGAAAGAAGTGACTCGTAGAATGCGACACTGAATGATGAATATATTGAACAAGTGAGAAAAGAATTTTTTTTAAAATGAGTAGGAGATGAGTTATCAAAGAATAATATAAAAACTTTTAATAGAAAAGTTTAATAATTGTAGAAAGATCTTTATGGAAAGAAGTGGTTTTAGAACCCAATGAATGAATAAAGTATTAACATAAAATCTATTTTTATAGATTGAATGAATGAAGATTAATAAATAAAAATTTTGAGGACGAAATTCTTAGAAGAATGGGTGAATGTAATATCCCGAGTGTTTATGATAACGATCCTTAGAAAAGGAAATGAATGGGTTAAAGAATATATAATACTCAAAATATAATTGAGTTCAAGTGAATGTTATTAAATAATACTTATAAGAATTTATTATCAAGAATGGTGAGAGTAAAAAATATAAAACCTATATTAAGGTAATGTGTTGAAGTTATTCAATGAATAGATTTGAGGAAAACCTGAGTAAGGTATGGTTTCGGTGATTCCGATGACGGAATCCTTATAAGGAGGGAAGGATGTGACATCCCAGATTTTTAGAATTTATAAATGAGAATTTTATAAATAAAAGTATTATTTATTTAGATATGTTAGGTGTGAGTATGTGTATGTCATATATTATAGAATATGTGAATTGGTGTGAAGATAATGTTATATATTAATTTTAATATATATAAATATTTAATTAAATTATTTATTGAGTTAAATAAATAAATTTTGTTTTGATTATCGAGTAATGTAATTAAGTGTAGTAGATTAATTAAATGAATATTTAGTATTTAATTTAATTAATATAATAATTTTATGTTATAGTTCTAATTTAATTGAGATAATTAAATTAGATGAGTTATGTGATGATTGTTACACGAAATTATAATTAACAAGTAAATATAATTATGTGACAATTTGATGAGATTGATTGATGTTAAACCATTGATTAATTAAAATAATGAGTATTTGCCAAACATGGTCTTAGGCTTTTCAAGTTCAAGTTGGTGTAACCTATGTATTAACTAGTAGTTAGTATATATAATAATTATGAGGAGTTACATATATTATATATTACTGGTATTGTATATTATATGTATATACTACAAGTTAGTACGTTAGTTTTAAAAAACAAACCAAAGAAAAAAGAAGAGAGTTAGATAGAGTTGTAGGAGAAGAAGAAGAGGAAGAAAAAAAGAAGAAGGGAAAGTTTTGAGAAAACAAAACAAGCCACGTCATCATTATCTCCATCTCTCTCTTAAATTCATACTAATAAGGTTATAATCTAAATTCCTTGTTTTAATTATATTTTTATGTTCTTCATAATGCAGTTCTCTGATAATTGTTATATAGAAGTTGTATTGAGAAATTGAGAGAGATAGAGAGAAATAGAGCAATTGAGATGAGCTAAAAGAAGAAGAAAAAAAAAAAGCTAGAAGAAGGTAACTTCTAAACTCTTATTTAATCTTTGATTTTTTTGGGTAGATTTATATTTTAGGGTAGTAGATCATGTTTAATCTTGTTTGTATAGGTTTAATCTTGGATTATCAAGAATCAAAAAAGAGGATTCAAGAAAGAAAATGAAATAGAAAGAAAATTTGAAAAACAAAATTCGTAGGTTTTGAGAAATTATGGACAAATCTTGTGAAATTCATACCTCTTTGGATATAATGAGTTTGAAAGTGAGCCTTATATCAAATCGAAGATATGGAAGTAAGTTATATTCTGAAAGTGGAATCACGTGAAAACTCTTTGTAAATTTCTTGCAATGTCTATTTTAGTAAGGCTGGTGCGAAGGGAAAATAATCTGCCCAAAAAATTAAAACTGTTACGGTTTCTGACTTTGAACAATTCATATAAATTTGTGTGTTTTGAATTTGAAGAAACTTTAAACTGTAAAGTTGTAGATATGGAAGTTTACTAGCCAGACTCGCGTGATTGAGCCATTTTATGGAACGGATCATGTCCGAAATAAATTGTTTAGTAAAGGATGTCCAGAAAATGAAATTTTCTAGACTAGTTGATGAATTATAGAATCTGGTTTAGATTGATAAGGGTCTAACTTTAAGGCCTAGATGAGGTTGTAGTACACTGAGTAAGGGTTAATTCTATATAAGAAGGAACAAAAACGGACATGAAACAAAGGAGTTATGTTAAAAACAAAAACAACGTTTTGTTAAAGAAATTGTGAAGATGAGTTTTATAATTATGTTTTAATTAAGATTTTGGGTGATGGTATATTTCGATGATTAAAAATATGTTTTGACATATGTAATGAGTATAGATATGTGTTATCATATTCTATGCATAATTAACCATTTAAGATCAAGAGTTGAGATAAGTTAATGTGTGCACATAACGTGCTCGATAAAATGCCTAAGAGTAATAGTGTTTCTAAACTTTGGTATACAAAGTGTCTATCTAATGACTAATATTGGATGTTATGTGCATCTGAGTATGAAAAGATGATATTATAAGAATAATAATGGAAAGAAATTGAAAAGGGTGATTTTTGATTTTTGAAGGAAAATTAAACTTGTAAACAATGTGTTGAATATGGATTTTTGAAACCAAAGTGGTATAACAAAATGGTGTGATATACACATATTAAACTACAAGTGCGATAGTCTAACATGTGTGGTGATGAAAATGAAAATAAAACCGAGTTGCATATAAAATAGTTAGATGTCTATAAAGATATTATAAAAGATAATAACATAAAGTAAGGTCTTAGAATAAATTTGACCATGAGATTGAGTATTGATTTTATTTATTATAAATCTCACATACAGTGTAGGTTGTGCAAGGACGTAAAGTATTAGCGTGTTGGTAAAACGCCAGTAAAGGCAAGTCTTTCAGTTCCTTTTTGCTATGTGAACTTGATGATGATTTGCTTTAAAATTTTAGTGTATGATGTATTATATATGTCAAAAGTATGAAATGTGAAAGTCAATCTATGACTATGATGATTGAACTATGAATGTTGATTGAGTAAGGAACTCAATCTTTATAGTTGTTATGTGAACTACAACATGTATGCTATGTTTGTTTATGATTATTCTTATATGTTGAGCATGTTATTATGTGCTACGTGATGCATGAAAACTGTTAGATTTTGCTGAGCTGTCGAGCTCATTCTTGCAAATAATCATTTTTGCATATTCAAGAATTGAAGGTAACGCTATGTGCTACTTGATTGCTATGGATCAAAAGTGATATATGAAGATTTAATATCCTAGCTAAGTTGTTATTCTTCTAAACCATGTCTAATGTTTCGGTAAATGTATTAATGTTGTAATTGTAATATTATTTTGCGAATGTAAACTATTGTAGTATTAAAATGATTCTAAGATATTTAGATGTAAAGGTTGAAGGTTTTGGGAATGAGGATAGTTTGTAATAGAAAATTTTAATTATTCCGCAAATTTCAATGGTTGTATTATCGTTTAATGATGTAAAATTAAAGGTTGAATGTATTATTAACGACCGAAGTCGAGAATTAAATTGTATGAATTTTAGGGTCGTTACAAAGGTGCTATGCCGGAAGCAAGAATCGATGAAGAAGGAATACTTCGAGTCAACTCTAGACTTTGTATTCCTAACGACCCTAATTTAAAGTATAAAATCATGATGGAGGCACACAACACACCGTTTGTAATCCATCATGGGAGTACCAAAATGTATCATAATATTCGTCATACATTTTGGTGGAGCAATATGAAGATAGAGATAGCGTTGTTTATCTCAAAGTGTCTAACTTGTCAACGAGTTAAAGCGGAGCATCAAGTACCAAAAGGTCCATTACAACCACTTGAAATTCCAAAATGGAAGTAGGAGCACATTACTATGGATTTTGTTACCGGTCTTCCTAAGGTTTCTCAAGGTATAGATGCGATTTGGGTCATTGTTGATAGATTGACCAAGTCTGCTCATTTTTTACCGATACGAGAAACTTATACACTTGAACGTCTTGCTCGTATGTACATAAACGAGATTGTAAGACTGCATGGTATGCCAGTATCCATAGTTTCTGATCGAGACCCAAGATTTACTTCACGATTTTAGGTTAGTTTGCAGAAAGCTATGGACACAGATTTACGATTTAGCTTGGCATATCATCCTCAGATGGACGGGTAGTCGGAGAGGACTATTCAAACTCTTGAAGAGTTATTAAGACTCTATGTCATTGACTTCAAGGGAAGTTGGGTTAAGTTCTTACCATTGGTGGAGTTTTCCTACAACAACAGTTATCAAGCAAGTATTGGCATGGCTCCATTTGAGGCGTTGTATGGAAGAAAGTGTCGTTCTCTAGTATGCTTGGATGAGGTGGGTGAAGCAACATTATTGGGACCGAAGTTGGTACGTATGACTACAGAAAAGATTCAAACGATCCGACAACGTATAAAAACCTCACAAGATCGACAAAAGAGCTATGTTGATCTTCATCGAAAGGACGTGGAATTCGATATAGGAGATCATGTGTTGTTACGTGTTGCTCCATGGAAAGGAGTTACGAGATTTGGAAAGAGAGGAAAGCTCAATCCTCGATTCATCGGGCCATTTTTAATCCTCGATCGAGTAGGAATTGTGGCCTATAGACTCGCTTTACCTCCAAGTATGTCTCATATTCATAACGTTTTTCATATATCCATGTTACGTAAATATGTGGAAGATCTGAACCACATTATTAACTAAGAACCGGACGAAATAGCAGAAGATTTGACGTATGAAGAGGTTCATGTTCAAATCTTGGATAAGAAGGAACATATTCTACGCTCCAATGTTATACCTCAAGTCAAAATTTTGTGGAGAAACCACGATGCTGAGGAAATGACTTGGGAGTTAGAATCTGAAATGAAATCAAGGTATCCTAACCTCTTCGACATACCAGGTACATACCTTAATTTTGAGGGCGAAATTTCATAAGAATGGGAGGTTGTAAGACCCCAACTTTTATGAATAAAGATGAATTTTCTATAAATATCAATTTTGAATATTATGGAATGAATTTGATATAATGTTATAGTTGTGGGTAATATTTATAAATTTTGCAAAGTACGTAAGTTGTTATATAATATTCGATTGGTCGGGGAATATTCGTTTTAACAGGGAATATTCGTACAACGGTACAATCATTGGTGGAACCCACAATGGAATTATTGTCGGATTGAGAAAACGACAAAAATACTTTATGAAAATAACGGCGGAAGTTTTACCGCTAACTATTGAAACACCCGGTGTTAACAGTACAGTAATACGTGTAGTTGCACAGTAGCACACAGTATTGATTATTGATGCTTACGTGAAAAGTCACTCTGTTTTGTTTAATTATTGTTACAGTAATTGCTGCATAGTATCTCACGTTATTTGATTCAATTATTGTCAATATTTTATAATCAATAATTGAGGTGACAAAGTTATTAATATTATTATTTGCAATATTAACGATGTCTAGAAGTTCTGTCAAGGAGAGGTTTGGTCATCTAATTGCGCGCCAATGGGGAGAAATCCTTATTGGAAAGCCCCCTCTTTCCTGGGAATGACCTGGTCGATTAATATTATGAATTATAATAATGATGATGAGTTTTGTTTTATTAGTATTATTAATGTAATAAAACAGAAAAGCTTTTTATATAAAAAAGAATACTTTTATAAAGTTATTCGTTTTATTAAACTAATAGTAAAATCTTTTTATATAAAACAGAATGCTTTTATAAAGTTATCTGTTTTATTAGACAATAATTAGAATATATTACATTTTATTATGCATAATGTTTGCATAGTGCCTGCATAGTGTTGTCATAGTAAAATCTTTTTATATAAAACAGAATACTTTTATAAAGTTATTTGTTTTATTAGATTATAAAGAGAATATATATTATATTTTATTATAAACCAATCTGGACCGTCCGTTTAAAGTAAATCAATCTGGACCGTTCATGAATTAGTTACTATGCAGTCCATTCTTCTATAAATAGAAGCCCTTTCCTTCATTATTTTTTACGAATTCACTGAAACTCTAGAGAGAGAAACTATAGAGAGAGTTCTTTTTCTATAATCTTTATCGTATTTATTTAGAGTTTAAGAAAGCTTTGAGCGTAGTGCAAGTTTTCTTTGAGTATAACCTCGCCCGACCAGTCAAAATACTCTTCTTTTACGGTAAGGGATATTATTTGTTGTACTCGTTAGGGGTATTCCTTTTTTCTTATTGATGAAATTCTTTTGTTATTCCATTCTTTATTATTCTGTTGGAATAACCTGTATAAGCGGGATACCCTATACTTGGTGAAATTCTTCTGTTATTCCATTATTTATTATTCTGTTGGAACATCCTGTCTGTGCGTTTACGCATGACCTGGTTCTATTGTTTATTATTCTGTTGGAACATCCTGTATGTGCGTTTACACATGACCTGGTTCCATTATTTATTATTCTATTGAAATTTCTTGTCGGTGCGTTTACGCATGACCTGGTTCCATTATTTATTATTCTGTTGGACTATCCTGTTGGTGCGTTTACGCATGACCTGGTTCCATTATTTATTATTCGGTTGGAATAACCTGTCTGTGCGGTCTATCGCATGCCTGGTGATTTCTTTTGTTATTCCATTCTTTATTATACTCAGTTGGTTAAATTTTTAACTTATATACTCCATGAAATTAGTGGAATATCCTTGATATTTGTGATTCATCCAGTATCTTTTCATGGAAATATTCTTCTGAGCATTCTTGAGTGTTACTCTACAAAGAAGTATTATGTTGACAATTTGGACATTATTAGTTCCAGGATAAATTAATTCTTGAACTTGTTTTATTGAATTCTTACATCATTGTCATCATCCTCATGTTTATATTATGTTGAAAGTCATTTGTGGCCTGTAGTGCGTAGATGGACTTGGTATGATTATGACCAGGGATTATTCGGTGTAATCATGACCGTAATGTTACAAATAATGTGGAAAAAGTCCTCATTGACCCGTAGTGCATTGATGGTCAGTTGTTTGCATGATCATGGCCATTGATGAATAAACGAATATCCTTGGCTGTGATGCATAGATAATATGTGGTTGTGATACTAATGAATATTCATGGCCGTAGTGCAGGGATGATGTGGATTATTTATTAAGCTGAGTCTCAGCGATAAAAGTCATGAAACCCCTTTTAAATCATAGAAGATAGTAGATTTTATTCTCTACTTGACTCTTCTAATGGATTGCTTGTTCCACTTCAGTTAAACTTGATGTTTGTTATATTTTATCAGTTTAACACTGTTGAAGGCTAATGATAATTTATTCTGCATTATCTTAGTCATAATATTTTTTACTGGGCTAGTTGAGCTCACCCTTTTGCTTTCATTGTTCTCTTCAGGAAATGAGAACGTAGCAGGGACTAGTCGGGGAACAGAGTGATGGTCCAGATAATAGCATTAGTAGTCCTCACTATTCTATGAAATAGTGTGATAATAAATGTAATGAGGACTCCATTGAGTTTGTATATTGTCTAGATGACAATATTTGTATTAAAACTCACAGCATATGTTTAGTCGTATTTTACATGACTGTTGTATAATTAAGTTGTATTTGAATTTTGTACCATGTATTTGGCAATTCAGAATAGGTGATGTATACCAATTTTGGGGGCATCACATTTAGGGTTTAAACCATCATTTAGGTCATAACCCTAACCTAGCACCTTACCATTTAGGTTGACATACTTAACGCTTCTAAAATTACACATTGATCAACATAACTTTATCATTCAACTCTATCTTTTGAAAACATCTCATTTGGTTTCATTTTATAACTTATTTAAATAATTATTTCAAATCTTTGCACTTTGCATTTCAACACATTAACATCTGTTATTATAGTTTATATCATGTTTTAACATCATTAATACACACTAAACTAACACAAGTCCGATATGCCTGACCTGCAAACAAGCAGACCTCACTATCTCAGTTCAGGGTGTGGCGCAGCTGCGCCACACTTAGGCTTGGGACCGGCGCAGCTGTGCCATTTTTTGCCTTGGCACCGGTGCAGCTACGCCGGTGTTCAGATAGACGCAGAGACGGAAATGAACAGTAGCCGTTATTAGCCCAACAAACACAAATTTCACCCATCAAACGGTGATAACAACATGTAAAATAAATATACGACTAACATAAACATGATTGCTAACATATTCAACCACTTAGCACCATTTAACAACAACTAGAACTATTTTAATTTCTCAATTTTCATGTTTTTCATATAAAACTCTATTTTTGATAGTCTATCCAAAAATCATCACTGTGAATTCATTATTTGACCAAATCATTCCATTTAAATTACATTGTGTTCGTATCTCAATGAACTACCATATGCAAGCGTCAATTTACAGTTTTATACACAAATTGACAGCTAAAATTGGTACTTTCTAAGGCCATAAGATATGAGCATAAACACTGTTATTTTCATTTTCTTCCAACATCCAATTTCTCAAAATTTGATAACTGATACAACACGCATACAAGATGACAACATATTCTACAACTTAATCCACACCATATACACAACGTTTGAGCCACAAACCTACAAAATCAATTTACAGAGAATAGAAAATCACAAGTCTGAGAATTAGAATTAGTTATACCTTAATCTTTGATTATTGGCTAGCAAAAGATGACAACCAGGTTTAGCAATCCTCTCATTCCTCTTGAAATCGCAGAACAATCTCTCAAGCTCTCACTCTCAATCTCCTCTGAAATTCTCTCTTCCTCTGCTTTTCTATGCTAACAAGCCTAAGGAAAAATTAAGACGTGTATGCCATATAACTGGCCTCTCCCACGTTCCTTACGTTAGAAAAATAAAAGGTCCGCGTCAGTTGAATAAGCCAAAGGCCACAAGGCTTTGTTTGGCTACCACATATTTTCCCTAAACTAATTTATTTTTATATTATTTATATTACATAGTTTCCAATTGTCACCCTTGCAACCCATTAAATAACTTATAATTATAATTACTATATTCTTATTACAATTATGCTTATAGTAAATAATTAAATAATTATATATCTAATTTAATTAATAAATTAGACACATTACTATATTTTATTTATTTCCTTTAAATTAAACAATTCATTTAATTTAACTAATTTCTTAAATATTAAGAAATTGATTTAATTTAATTATCTCCTTAAATTAAATTCAAAAAATAAAATTATCATTACTCGATTCAATTAACATTAATTAATTTAGCTACTAAATGTATTCATGACAATTCATCAAATATTTATTTTCCTCAATAAATAAATTGTTTAAAATATTTATTTAATTCCATAAATATTTAAATTAAATTACAAATTTCTCGATCGTTACAGTAAATCCAACAGAACCTTGACATATCCTGGCGATACAAACCAAGAAAGGTCAACAACATCAAAGAGGATCGATGATGGAATATGTTATACACATCCTCAAAACAAACAAAGCTATATCCCCATAGATCTCTTACACATAAGAGGCACCTCTTCGGAATCAAGTCTGTATCAGGGATTAAGGACTTTGGTGATAGCCCCAACGTCAACATCCTAAAATATTTGGATCACACATCCAATCTAGTCATCATTGCCAATCCCCAGTTAAAACAATATGGAGCCGGCAATCATCCCCAGCATGTTGGGCAACAACCCCGCACACATGCATCGTACATTTGCATCATGTTGCATTTCAAGTGTCTATGGTTTTTTATCCTACCCATGCATTGCATTGCATGAGTATGATAAAGAGGGGCATCTGTAGACACTCAAAATTTTCTGCACACCTGTCACTGACATTGCAGGAGGGCAGATTTGTCTTTCAGAGGTAACCCCGGAGGACAGTTTACGCCAAGTTCGGATACTACCGGAAGTTCAATCTCAACCTCGGAACACACACTGGGAGTAACAATTCTAACCTCGGAGATAACCCCGAGGCATGCAGTTCTAATACCGGAAATTCCACCGGAGAATACCGATTAATCTCGTAGATAACCCTGAGGTATCCAGTCTCAGTCCTAACACTGGGAGTAGCAGCTACCACCCTTGGTGATAATCCCAAGGAATGCAGTTCATGCGATAACCTCAGAAATGTTTGTTTCAAATGCATGCGATCAGCTTCAACCTTGGCACTCACACCGAGGCACTCAGTACAAAGCCCGGAGATAACACCCGGAAGGCAGGCACACCTCAGAGATGACACTGAGGACCTCCAACATTTGCACCAGTCCAATCTCAGCGATAACCCTGAGCAACGTCTGCTTTATCAACCCAAACCGGCGATAACTCCGGTGAGGGGAAGAGTAATCATCTCGCCACTTTGAAGCCACATCACGCAGTCTCAACATTTCATACACATATATCTACACAAAAATGTCCCACAAGAATCAAGGAAAACCAATCCCGAGTGACTATTATGCAGGGTAACGGATAGAATTTGAAGCTTGAAGACCAGAGGGCACTGTCCCATCTTCCTAACTTCGTACAACCTCTAATCCCATGCTATTGTATGATTCTCGACAACGGCAGTCCGAAATAGGTCCTACATACCTCAGTCGGATGCCCGGATTGCAATTCTGAAAGTTCGAGCGGCCATTGCATTGCCTCCGTGCACGTCAAGACGACGCGACCGGCGAAACCCGGGGCAACCCGGGCAGCCTCAGGTACACTTGCAGCTGACCGCAGGTACACCTGCGGCTCCCCCCTCTATAAATATAGGGCTTGGGGTGGCCATTTTAAGAAGAGAAAAGGCGAGGAAGCCCTGTAGAATTTTCCCCGTACTTGCAATATACTGAGTGCTTTCTCATTTTAAATACTTGTGAGCTCACATATAGCTACTCTTGTACCGGCGGGAGCCGAGTTTCATCCACTTTAAAGATATGGAAGTCTTCTTTGGCAGCACACTGTAAGCCTTCTCACACAATTTAATGTATTTCTCCTCATCTTTGCACACACCCTTCTTCACGTTGAGAGTCGTGTTGTGTGTGTTTGCCCAGACTTCGGTCCGTGGTTTTATTTCAATATATATATATATATATATATATATATATATATATATATGGACTAACATTATCGATTTATGCCTCGATTGAGCCTAGACTTCGGTCTGGAACGTTTATTTTCTTATATATATACACTTATATATATGTGAACTGTGTGTCGAACTTTGTTCGATGAGCGTAGACTTCGGTCTGGAGCGTTTATTGCTTTAATATATATATATATATATATATATATATATATATATATATATATATATATATATATATATATATATATATATATATATATATATATATATATATTGTTGTCGGACTTTGTTCGATGAGCCTGGATTTTACATCCGGAGCGTTTACGACTTTAATATATATATATATATATATATATATATATATATATATATATATATATATATATATATATATATATATATATATATATATTTCGTCCCGCCTGGAGTTTGCTCTGTGGTGGTTGATAGCTTTTATAGCTTTCTTTACATTTCTGATCCCCCATGGAGGTGCTTCGTGGTTGGTGATCATGTTTGTATATAAATATTTACAGCTTTTATATATATATATATATATATATATATATATATATATCTGCTTACTACTTTTATAAAAATTGCAGCATCATGTGAGCCTAGGAATCATGTGATCACAGATTCAGTCTATTGGATCTAGATTCGGTTCCCGTGATGGACCTTTTCAGCTGTAAGTAGCTTGTAAATTTATATGCGATGTCTGAATTTCCTCAGATGGTTTTCATACCCACGAGGGAATCAGCATTATTTTGTACATTACTTTTCTTATAGATGCTTTGCATCTCAAAAATAAAAGCAATCAAGCCAAACATTTAATAAAATGGGAGTGTAAAAGGTCTCAATTACTATTGAGCACAAGGGTTTGAAAAACCTCTTTTATAAAGCATCACTACCATATCCTGTTAAAATTGAATTTTTACATAAATTCAAACCATGTGTATATAGGTGCGAACGAGGCCTCGCACTACTTCCAAATAACAACACATTAACCCACACACACACACATATTTAGATAATAGTTTCTTGAAAAGTGGTGGTCTCCGTGCTAACACAGATGTCGGGAAGTGCCTAACACCATCCTTCCGCATAATCAAGTGTGACACCCCCAAATCCCTGTACTTCATTACCTCAAGATTTGATGCTCACGTAATCAAAACATTCATAATTAACTACCCAATTATAATAAATTGAATAATAAAAACCTGCCCATACAGGATTACTTAAATAAAACATTATCTCCCAGGTTCTCTAACCTTTAATACAATCATTCAAGTGCGGAAATAAAATTATTACATCACATCATTATTAAAAGTCTATCATTAATGATAAGACAAAATTACAAGTCTTTATCACTTGTACATTTTTTCCTTTCCTTTGCTAGTTGTAGGTTTATCTACCTTCTCATTCAGAGCTGCAATAAATGTATAAATATGCAAGAGTGAGCAAACAAAGCTCACTTGAGATAAGAATAATTATCTTTACAACATTTGCCAAATAATAGGCTCAATAGAACTGAATGATATGTTCTATTAACTTTACAACATTTGCCAAATAATAGGCTCAATAGAACTGAATGATATGTTATATTAACTTTTCAACATTTGCCAACTCATAGGCTCAATAGAACTGAATAATTTGTTCTATTAACATTCTTAAATAAACTACTGAGGGTCAAGTGACCATGAACCATGTCCACAGTAATATGTAATCTTTCAACTTTAATTTTAACAGTCATATGACTATAAGGACTCCACGTACTCAGGGGGATCAATCCTTCGTACAATGTATTGTGCACAACCATTTCAACGTTAAGCGTAAACCCCTAAACATAGGGTTGTTCATCTCAGTATTTAGAATATAAGTCCGCCCCAATGAAAGTTTTGTTTGGATAAGCTTTCAAGGGTAATTGAAGTTTAATGATCATCAACTAGGGAACTAGTTGAATCCACAATGTTTGATAATACAACAGTTGTTTAATAACAACATAACTTAGAACATTTGAGAATCATAAATGAATTGATGTTATACATCTAACTCATGCTTGAAATAACTATAAAGTACAAGTATTCATTAGAATGAATAAAATGGTTAACCTTTGCTTAAACAGAAAAATGAGCTAGGTTCAAGTTTTATAATATTTAGAAATGAATTCCTAAACTTTAAGAAACTTGCTTAACTGTAAACAAGTTAGAATGAATCAATAAACTTGAGAATTTTCAATAATACTAGAGTTAGAGTTTGCTCAAATGAATTTTGGAAACAATAACATTTGATATAAAAAGCTTGCTCAACCAAAAGCATGTATTTATAATAATAGGACTAACTCAATGAAAATGTAGTGATAAAAGAATTACATAAACGTAACAAACTAACTCAATGAAAGTATGGAGTTAGAAAACTTGCCTCGAGCGTAAGCTAAAATATTAAACTCACATTCACCTAAACATAGTATTAAAACCATAACATCCATTAGACATACTAATATTCACGTTTCAATATAAAATGCATTACTAGCTAAACTTCTAATTTTAACACAAGTCTTGTGTTATGCTTTACATTTCAGAATTCCCAAGTGTTAATCATCATAACACTTCACTATTGTTCATTGTATAATCTATGTTATCACATAACGCATTTTCAATTTAACAAAAAATTTTGCAACTTTGATCATACTAACCGCAACTCACTATGTTATGTTAACCTTAACATCACATATTTAACATGTTAACAAAATCTCAGATCATCCTATGACACTTCCCCAATTCTGCAGAATTAGAAGAAGTCAGTATCTCAAACCAGGGTATGGCGCAGTTGCGCCATACAAAGGCTTGGGACCGGCGCAGCTGCGCCGGTGTTCAGACAGACACAGAGTAGGCTATGAACAGTAGCCGACTTTAACCCAACAAACACAAATTTCACCCAATAGACAGTAATATTAACACGTAGAATAAATACAATAATATCATAAACATGATTGCTCACATTTACAACCAACTAGCACAATTTAACACTAACTACAACTATTTTAATTTCTCAAAACTCATGTTTTTCACAAAAACTCAACGTTTCTTGACATTGTTCTAGAAATCATCACTGTGAACTCACTAGTTGGCCAAATCAACTCATTCAAATTACATTATGCTCATATCTCACTAAACTAACATATGAAATCTTTAATTTATAATTTAACATACAAATTAGCCACTAGAATTGATACTTTTCATGAACATATGAAATATATATATATATATATATATATATATACAACCAAATACTGTCAAAATTCCTACTGTCAAACCGAAATTTAGCATACAATTGTTTAAACATAATCTCTACCATCATGAACATGTATAACCACAAGTAATCCATTGTAAAGCAACAATTTAAAATATGGAATTCACAGAACATGAAATTTTGCCGTAAAACCCGTATATGCATATATATATATATATATATATATATATATATATATATATATAATACTAATGTTGTGTAAAATACCTTGAAGTTACTTGCAATCCTTGTTAAACACATTGAAATTGTTGCTTAAGTTTACTCACAATTCTCTCAACCCTCTGTAATCTCTAAGCTAGCAAATAGAATGCGTAAAAGAAAAACTAAACTGATATGCGTACTAATATAATAACAAAGAAACCTGACATAGACTTAATACGTATAATAAGTAACATCAGTTATTACGATAAACGTATATATCATAAATATATATATTATATTTATTATTTGATTTTATCTTATTTAATTATTTATTTTATTTAGCTAGAAATCTCAAAAGCCATAAGGCTTGTTTGGCAAATCATTTAACATATTAAAGGATTAATATATTAAGCCTTGTTTGGTAAACACTAAAATAAATTAATTTAATTTATTTTAATAACTTCTTATAATATAGTTATTTGTCACACTATATTTAATCAAGCTTTCATAATTATCTTAATTAATTCAAATCATAATTTATTAAATAAATACTTTAATCACATAACACAATACAAATAATATATCATTTAATTGAAATATCACTATAATAATCATTTCCTTAATTCATCAATTATTTATTAAACAAATAATTCTCCAAATAATATTAAATCAATAAAACAAATATTCATTTACCGATAATCACATCCATTAAATATTTACATAACTCAATAAATATTTAAAATTACATTTAAAATTCTGGAATGTTACATCAAGTCCCCGGACCCTAATGAATCTCGGTTTCACCGACCCGTTTAACAGTGTCGCATCACTGGGTCAATGTGTAAACTTTTTCTCAGTTATGTTGGTACAAGCATTTAAAAACCCAACTGGCGACTCTTAACAGTCCATCGTCGATATTATACATGTCATACCTTTTCACTTGTTTTTTCAAACAAATCTCACCTAAAATGAGAACACCAAAGAACAAGTAACGAAAAGGGACATTTAAAAAATCTCGACGTCGACATATATATATATATATATATATATATACACACACACACACACACACATATGCTAGTTATACTATCACCATCATACTATACGCATAACCTCAGAACCAATTTATAAAAATTAATCTTTCAGAAAATTATATTTAGACTTTATACCACAGTGAACTCAAGAAAATTATGCTTTAAAACATATTGAAACATATATGTACATATAATATAATATTAATCTTAGGTAACATACCTTTTTGCTTAATCCTTGCTCACCACAGCTAACTTTTTGAAAGGCTCGGTAACTCTCTCTTGATTCTCTCTCTCAGACTCTCTCAACCTCTGAAAACTCTTTTCTTTTTCTTAGTCTTAGGTTTGGACCAAATACACTATACGTAAACAAAACTAAACTAATAACAAGTATGCGTAAAAAACTGATATAGTCATAATAAGCCTAATAACTAATATCAGTTACAAAATTTAACATATAGATTATAAATATATTTTATTTATTATTTAATTTATATTATTATAATTAAAAATTCAAAAATCCAAAAGCCATAAGGCTCTGTTTGGCAAAACTCTTTAAAAATTAAAGACTTAATATATTTAAGCCTTGTTTGACAAAACTAAATTAAACTCCTTTAATTTATTTTAATAACTCCTTTATAATATAGTTATTTGTCACACTTTATTTAATTAAGTTTTCATACTTAATTTAATTAATTCTAATAACAATTTATTGAATAATATAATAATTCATTTAATGAGTATAAACACTTTAACTTAATTATTAAATTAAATTAGAATACTATCTCATAATAATTAATTTTCTTAACTCATAAATTATTTATTTAACAAATAATTAATTATCTATTTAACAAATAATTATCCAAATCAAATCAAATCAATTTAAACAAATATTTAGTCAATAATAAACACATCCATTAAATATTTATATAATTCAATAAATATTTAAAAATTACAATATAAAATTTTGGATTGTTACATCATTCCCTCCTTACAAGGATTTTGCCTCCAGAATCACAACTCAAACAAATCAACCATCACATTCTTCCCTACTTACAAAATTTTGTCCCCAGAATCGAAAACACGGATAAAACAAATAACTCAGGATAATCTTTCATCATTCTATCTTCGAGTTCCCACGTAGCTTCTTCAGCATTGTGGTTCCTCCATATCACCTTCACAGAAGGTATAACTTTATTCCTGAGCACTTGTTCTTTCATGTCGACTATCTAGATAGGAACCTCTTCATAAGACAAGTCTTTATCAAACAACAACGGTTCGTACTCGATCACGTGCTTGTAATCGGATTTATATGGTCGTAACACCGAAATATGAAAAACATTGTGAACATTTTCCAACTCTGGAGGTAGAGCAACCTCGTAAGCAACTTCTCTAACTCCTCGCAGCACTTCGAAGGGTCCAATAAAACTCGGGCTTAGCTTTCCCTTTTTACCAAAATGAATTTTTCCCTTCCAAGGAGAAACTTTTAAGAACGCGTAATTTCCTACGTCAAATGCACGATCTTGTCTGTGTTGATCAGCATACTTTTTCTGTTTGTCTTGAGCTGCTACTAATCTTGTCCTGATGAGATTGATAACCTCAGCAATTTGTTGTACCAGTTTTGGTCCTAACAGTTGACATTCAACGACTTTATCCCAGCATAGTAGAGTTCTGCACTTTCTGCCATATAATGCTTTGTAAGACCCCAGTTTTTATAAATAAAGATGAATTTTTATAATTATTATTTTTGAATATTATGGAATAAATTTGATATAATGTTATAGTTGTGGGTAATATTTATAAAATTTGCAAAGTACGCAAGTTGTTATAAAATATTCGTTTGGTCGGGGAATATTCTTTTTGTCGGGGAATATTCGTACAACGACACAATCATTGGTGGACCCCACAACGAAAGTATTGTCGTAGTTAGAAAACGACAAAATTATCTTTCTATAAAATAACGGCGGAGGTGTTACCGTTAAAACTGTTGAACTACTCGGTAGTAAAAGTACAGTAATACGCGTTGCTGCATAGTAACACACGGTTTTGATTATTGATGCTTACGTGAGAAGTCACTCAGCTATACTCAATTATTGCTACAGTAATTGCTGCATCATATCTCTTATATTATTGATTCAATTATTGTCACAGTATCATCTGTATAATATGTTATATTATTTAAACAATAATTGAGACGACAAGTTATAAATGATTAATAATTGTTGAAAGATTAAATATGTGTTGATTAAAAATAAAATGATTTCTGGTAATTTTTATTCAATCCTTGATGTATATAAAGAGTCTATTATTAGACGTTTGTGGTAAGTTTAATTATTTATGGGGGGCCATATGTCATCATCTAAGAGTCTCTTTCATAAATAGTAATTACTTTCGTAAATAGTAATTACCTTCGTAAATAGTAATTACCTTCGTAAATAGTAATTACCTTCATCAATAGTAATTACCTTCGTTGTAACGTCCCCAAAATAGGTCCATTCAATCCAACCCATTCTGAGTCGCCAAATACATGGTACAGAAAACAACTACAATTTTATTACAACAATTGTCGTGCAAAATACAACAACACATATACTGTGAGTTTGGATACAAATATATACCAAATGTGACCCTCATGGTGCTTCAACCATAGCACCTCACAGTGACACCTTACATAAAGGTATAGTCAAAAACTGTTTTAGAAACTAAAATCTTTGGGAAGTGCTCAAGGAAACCTTCATACATGGGAGGCCATGCGTCTAGGTTATGATAGATATCATATGTCCAGAGAATTATCCTTGGTTGACCTAATAGACCCCAAAGAAAAACGAGAAGATTACTATCATATTCTTCCCAATGGTGAGTCTTTTCTTGACATATCATTATCTTCATTGTCTCTAATCGTAAATTATACTCCAAACAAACACCAAGATTATATAGGAAGCGCTCGTAAATATACTCAGCAAGTGGATGAGCACATCCCTGTCTTATGATGACTCGAGGTTGTATGTCATTAGACATTTTGTATGACAAAACACCCTTCCAAAGTTGAATTCACCTCACCCACAACATCTATAGACCACCGTTCTATTCCCCTGTTATTCTCTGCTCGACCCAGCTACACTTTTATTACCTGAAAGGAATTGTAAAGCAAAAGGGTGAGCACAACTAGCTCAGTAAAGAACATTATGACTAAAGATAATTAAATTATCAATAGCCTTCATCAATAATAAATCAGAGATTTAGAACATATGATAGGTGATAAAAATTTCAACCATAGTTGCAGCAGAACGAGCAATCCATTAAAAGAGTCAAATAGACTATAAAGTCTATTATCTTCTCCACATTAAAAGTCCACCAATAATGTTTTATCCCTGTAACATCAATCAACAGTTCCTTTCCACAATCATATGAATAACTCATAACCATAAGTGTGCTTACAAATTCATCTTCTCATCTAGGACGAAGATAATTTACATCACCTGTCTTTACCTGAAACATCAAAGATCATGGTTACACCAAATCACATTTTCTGTTCATAATCATACTAATAATTTCATCTTTGCACTACGGCCAAAGATATTCATTTGTATCACCAGTTAGTCATGTTCATCTCAACACATGTTCATCTTTGCACTACTGGACAAAGATATTCAACAACATGTCATCTTTGCACTACGGGCCAAAGATATTCATCAACAAGTCATCTTTGCACTACAGGCCAAAGATATTCATCAACAAGTCATCTTTGCACTACAGGCCAAAGATATTCATCAGTTGGTTATGTTCATCTAAACACCTGTTCATCTTTGCACTACGGGTCAAGGCTATCAAACAACAGATCAATAATACTTTATAACAACTGATTTTGAAGCAGAACTCAAAAATAACGATCAAAACATGGATACAATCAAAGATAGTAGCCAAAATAGATATTTTGGACAAAAAGAAGAAATTTCATTTTTCGATGAATAGTGTCGTATCCGTGAATAGTGCCGTATACGTGAATAGTGCCGTATACGTGAATAGTAACTCCGACACCAAAAGATAGAAATTTCACAAAAACATCATCACGCTTCGTGAATAGTACTCGTGAATAATAACTTATGAATAGTAACTCCTGAATAGTAACTCGTGAATAGTAACTCATGAATAGTAACCCCGACATGAAAAGTTTCAAATTTGATTAAAAAGTTCACCAATATTTCGGCATAATGATATTGAAGAAAAAATATCATTTAAGAAGAAAATAATACCCCTTATTATCCCTTACCTCAAAATAACAGTACTTCTGATCGGAATATCGAATGAAAAGCCGAAGAAACCTTTCACCGTATAGCAACACTCAAAGTATACTCACAATAACACACATGATATAGAGAGAGAGAAGTAGAGAGAAAGCTTATGTTTCTGGTGTGATTTTCAATTCTAACTTAGCCCTCTATTTATAGGAAAATGTTAGCACGCCGAAGCAGACTTAACCTGCAACCTGATGGCTTTACCTGCTACTATTTCCACCCACCACATTTGAAAATTCAATTGAGCACATTTCTCACCAACCAAAAGTGGGGCCCACCAATTCTAGAATTTTTCACCAAAATCATTTATAACCTAATTTCTGAATCAATCACCTCTTAAAATTCATAACAAATTATACGCTCATTTTTAACGGTTCAAAATTTGTGGACATATACTCAACTTATATATGTATAACATATCCAAAAATTACAACGATCCAACTGTCGAATTAAAAATTATAAGTTATGCAATAGAGCTTTAAGAACACCAAAGTAGAAAATTTAATAAAATAATATTATTTTTTAAAATTTTCAAGCCCACCATCAAGGAATCAGATTTTAGTATTTCCCACATGCCCATCTTCTAGAAAAAAATAAGAACACGTTTTTGTTAAAAAAAAAATAATTAAAACTTCAAAAATCAATTATTTCGGAATTCCGAAACTTCAATAATTCACAATAAATAGCCCTTTTGTCAGAAAATTCGAATCTCGCGAGTTTTTATAGGAAATTCAATTCTCTACAACTTTGCAGAAGAAAGTTTTTCTAAATTCTAAACAAAAATTGACCGAAATCCATAAACGGACAATTTTACAGTCTATAATCAATTTTCGATCAAGAATTGTGGTCCACCGACACCTAAAACATGTGTTAATCATTTAATATCACAAAAATACTCTTCCTCCTCATATACTCATATATCCCACATTCATTGCAAAAATATCACCATTAATATATTATTAAAATAATATATTTAAATAAATTATTTTATCAGAAAAAGATAAAATATTAATTTTCAACAATTGTCACATTAAGATTTTCCTCCATCTATATCCACATAAAATAAATATTTTCTTTATCATAATAATCAATAATTAATTATTCAAAAAATAATATTACAGAATCACAGTACTGACAACCAGCCCGTTCCCAGGATAGAGGGGGCTTTCCAATAAAAATTTCTCCTTACTGGCGCGCAATTAGGTGACCAAATCTCTCCTTGACAGAACTTTCTAGATATTGCCAATAATGCTATCTAATAATATTATTCAAATAATACGAATTATTGATCTGATAATGAGAAATATTATGCTGTGATAATTATTGAAACAACAATAATATAAAATATCAACGCAGCAATTATTGAATCAATAAAATAAAATATTGAACAGTAATTACTGTAACAATTATTGAGTAGTGCATTCTTACGTAAGAATCAATAATTCAAAAATATTGTGTAATACCGTGTGCTACTGTGCAACAACGCGTATTACTTTATTTTACCAACCAGGTAACCCAACAGTGTTAACGGTAACGATTACGCCGTTATTTATAAAAACTTAATTTTGTCATTTTCTTCATCCGACAGTTATTCTGTTATGGGGCCCACAAATGGCTGCGCCGGTTGTACGAATATTCTTCGACAGAAAGAATATTCCACGACCAAACGAATATTTTCCGACAACAATGAATATTTTATAACCACTTGCGTATTTTGTAAAATTTGCATATTTCACCCATAACTTTAAACTTTTATCAATTTAACCATTTACTGAATAATAATTATAAGAAAAATTGAATACTTTTATTTCATAAAATTCGGGGTCTTACATTCGTCAATAGTAATTACCTTCGTCAATAGTAATTACCTTCGTAAATAGTAATAAATCTTCTATAAATAGAGGCCTAGGGCTTCATTATTTTTCACGAATTCGTTCAAGCTATAGAGAGAGAAAGTATAGAGAGAGTAAGAGAGAAAGAAGAAGAGTATTCGGTTACTACACTACTGCAGTATTCAATCTCCTAATAAGGTAAGGGGTGTTATTCTTTCTTCTTGAAGAGAACTTATGTTATTCCATTCTTTGTTATTCTGTTGGAATAACCTGTAAAAGTGGCATACCCTATACATGACCTGTATACGCGGTATACCCTATACTTGGTGAAATCCTTATGTTATTTCATTCATTATTATTCTGTTGGAATAACCTGTATACGCGGAATACCCTATACTTGGTGAAATCCTTATGTTATTCCATTCATTATTATTCTGTTAGAATAACCTGTATACGCGGAATAACCTATACTTGGTGACATCCATTTACTATTCTGTCTTTATATTTCTGTCGGAATATCCTGTCTGTGCTATACGCCGGACCTGGTTCCGTCTTTATTATTATTCTGTTAGAACATCCTGTCTGTGTGTTTTACGCCGGACCTGGTTCCATTCTTTATTATTCTGTTGGAATATTCTTTCTGTGCGTTTTACGCCGGACCTGGTTCTGTTATTTATTATTCTGTTGGAACATCCTGTCGGTGTGAATTTCACCTGACCTGGTTCCGTTATTATTATTCTGCTGGAATAACCTGTCTGTGCGGTCTATCGCATGCATGGTGATTTCTTTTGTTATTCCATTCTTTATTATACTCAGTTGGATAAAACTTTGACTTCTATACTCCATGAAATTAGTGGAATATCCTTGATATTTGCGCTTCATCCAGTATCTTTTCATGGAAATATTCTTCTGAGCATTCTTGAATTTTACACCACAAAACAGTATCGTGTTGACAATTTGAACGTTAATAATTTCTGGATAAATTAATTCTTGAACTTGTTTTATTGAATTCTTATATCATTGTCATCATCCCCATGTTTATATTTTTTTGAAAGTCATCTGTGGTCTGTAGAGCATGGATGGACTTGGTATGATTATGACCAGGGATTATTCGGTGTAATCATGACCTTAATGTTACAAATGATGTGGTAAAAGTCTCAATTACCGTAGTGCATTGATGGACAGTTGTTGGCATGATCATGACCATTAATGAATACACAAATATTCTTGGCCGTAGTGCATGAATAATTGTGGTCGTGATACTAAAGAATATCCTTGGCCGTAGTGCAGGTGATGTGGAATATTTATTAAGCTGAGTCTCAGCTATAACAGTGATGAAAAACCTTTTAAATCATAAAAGATAGTAGATTTTATTTTCTACTTGACTCTTTTAATGGATTGCTGATTCTGCTGCAGTTAAACTTGATGTTTATTATATTTTATCAGTTTAACACTGTTGAAGGCTAATGATAATTTATTCTGCATTATCTTAGTCATAATATTTCTTACTGGGCTAGTTGAGCTCACCCTTTCTTTCACTGTTCTCTTCAGAAAATAAGAATATAGCTGGGACGAGTCGGGGAACGGAGTGATGGACCAGAGAATAGCATTAGTAGTCCTCATTATTCTGTAAAATAGTGTGACAATAATTGTATTGAGGACTCTTTTTGAGTTTGTATGGTCTCTAGTAGACAATTATTGTATTCAAACTCACAGTTGTATTTTGTCGTATTATACACGACAGTGGTATTAGTAAGTTGTATTTGAATTCTGTACCATGTATCTGACGACTCAAGATGGGTGATGTATACCTAATTTTGGGGGCGTCACAGTTGGTATCAGAGCTTAGGGATATGATCCCTGGCTAAGATGTGAGACTAGAACTAGGAGGGGAGAGACAGGGAATTCCTTTGCTAGTATGACCTACTTAAATTTATTTTGTATTTAAATTGGTTGGTCAGAGTTAAGAGATATTATGTTACATGTCAATTAACCTTTGTTTTGTGGCAGTATCTGAAAATGACATCTGAGAATGTTGAGAATAGCAATGGAGCACAGGCAATCATTGATTCACCACATATCAATAATCAGGATAATGTGCATCAGGAAGGCGACAATCCTCATGCAAACAACAACACTGACCAAATGATGAATGATCAAATGTTCAGAGGCTTTATGCAAATCATGCAACAGCAGGCGACAGCGACTCCTGTCCAAAACATAGATGGAAACATAAGAAACTCTCGGGCGGTCACCGCTAAACAGTTCAAGGAGCTGGGACCACCGGAGTTTAAGGGAGAACCAAAACTACTTATGGCGGAAACATGGATAAAGCAAATTACCAAGATATTTGATGTCTTGGGATGCTCCGAGGAGCAAAAGGTTCCCTTTGCCGCCTTTATGTTGCTCGGAGAGGCAGATTACTGGTGGGAATCGGTAAAACGTACTCAACCTGCTGTACTGAAGATATCTTGGGAGAAGTTCCAGGAGCTGTTCAATGACAAATACTTTCCCGAAAGTATTCGCCACACGAAGGAGGTGGAGTTTATTAAGTTGGAACAAAATAATATGACCGTGTCGCAATACGAGGCAAAATTTACAGAGTTATCACGGTTTGCGTCCCACTTGGTGGATAATGAAGAGAGAATGGCGCGAATGTTTTTAAGAGGTTTGAAGACGGAGATACGTCAACATCTTATTTCTCATAAACTGTGTTTGTATTCAGATGTTGTAAATAGGGCTCAGTTAGTGGAGCGCGATAACGAGTCAACTCAACTAAAAGAGAGCAGCCGGCAAAATTATAATACCAGTGAGAGTGGTCATCGAAGCGGTGATAACAAGCGTGAAAGGAATCAGCAAGCCAGAAATGGTAACCACTTCGGTGGTAATCAGGGCCAAAACAATAAGAATGAACATTTCAAGAAGAGGAGATTCAACAATGATGGAAAGACGTCAGCACCAGCACCCGTTGTTAAGGAAGGAGAAAGACCACCTATCATATGCTTCAAATGCGGAGGGGAGGGACACATCAGTCCAAATTGCGCGATGCCGTCCAAAGCATGTTATAATTATGGAAAAGAAGGTCACTTAGCCCGATTTTTTCGTTTACCAAAGACAAATTCAGCTAGGATGGAGGCACCAAAGGCCGTCCCAGAAAGGTCAAAGCCGGTAGTGCAAGGGAGAGCGTTTGTTGTGACCTCCCAGAAAGCAAGGAACCCGAATGAGGTCATCACTGGTAAGCTTATCGTAAACTCTAAAGAAGTCTATACTTTATTTGATACCGGTTCTACCCATTCTTTTATTTCTCCTACTTGCGCTCATCGATTAAATTTGACTCCGGAGAAATTAGACTTTGACTTATCTGTGGAAACTCCGTTGGGAGAAACCTTCATTACATCCACTGTTTATAAATCTTGTTTGGTTCAAATCGGTACCCTCACATTACCTGTAGATCTTATTTCATTGAAAATATTTGCATTTGACGTGATTCTAGGGATTGATTGGTTAACTACTCATCATGCAAAAATTGATTGTTTCCATAAGGTTGTTAGCTTTCATATTCCTAATCAACCTATTATGCGAATTCAAGCGACCAAACCATTAAAATCAATCACGGTCATCTCAAGCCATAAAGCTATTCGTTTATTGAAAAACGGATGTCAAGCTTTCTTAGCTCATGTCACAGATTTAAACAAAAATACGTCAGTTTTGAACGATATTTCTATTGTTAATGAATTTCCTGACGTATTCCTCGAAGAACTTCCTGGCCTACCCCCAGAGCGTGAGATTGAATTTTGTATCGACCTTGAACCCGGTACAAAACCCATTTCTAAAGCCCCATATCGAATGGCTCCTATTGAACTTCAGGAGTTAAAAACCCAACTGCAGGAATTGTTAGACATTGGCTTTATTCGTCCTAGTACTTCTCCTTGGGGTGCTCCTGTTCTATTCGTGAAGAAGAAATATGAGAGTATGCGACTTTGTATTGATTATCGGGAGTTGAATCATGTCACCATCAAAAATAGGTATCCATTGCCACGTATTGATGACTTGTTTGACCAGTTGCAAGGAGCCAATTTCTTTTCAAAGATTGATCTTCGTTCCGGGTATCACCAATTGAAGATTAGAACCGATGACATTCCAAAGACAGCTTTCAGAACTCGGTACGGGCATTATGAATTCCTAGTCATGTCCTTTGGATTGACTAATGCTCCTGCTGCCTTCATGGATATAATGAATCGAGTATTCAAGGAATATTTGGATCACTTTGTGGTCGTCTTTATTGATGACATCCTTATTTATTCCAAAAGTCGTGAAGATCATGAGCAACACTTGAGGCTGACACTCCAAAAGCTTCGTGAATATAAGCTTTATGCCAAGTTGAAGAAATGCGAATTCTGGCTTGAGGAAGTAGCATTCCTTGGGCACGTGGTATCAAGTCATGGAATATCTATTGACCCAGCAAAGATTGAAGCTATTCAAAGTTGGGAGCAACCTAAATCAGTGACCGAAGTACGTAGCTTTCTCGGTTTAGCTGGTTATTATCGGAGATTCGTGGAAGGATTTTCTCGAATCGCTACTCCATTGACTCAGCTGACTCGAAAAGATACAAAGTTCGGTTGGAGCGAAGAATGTGAGAAGAGTTTTCAAGAACTCAAGAGGAGACTCATTTCAGCACCTGTTCTAACAATACCATCTGGCTTGGAGGGATTTGCCATCTACAGTGATGCTTCGGGCAAAGGGCTGGGATGTGTTCTCATGCAACATGGAAAAATCATAGCCTATGCCTCGCGACAACTCAAAGAATATGAGAAGAATTATCCTACTCATGATCTAGAGTTAGCAGCTGTTGTCTTTGCACTTAAAATTTGGAGGTATTACTTATATGGGGAGAAAGTGGAGATCTTTACGGATCATAAAAGCCTCAAATATTTCTTCACTCAAAAGGAACTCAACATGCGACAACGACGTTGGCTTGAACTGTTGAAAGATTATGATCATACCATCCAATACCATCCTGGAAAAGCAAACGTGGTAGCTGACGCATTGAGTAGAAGATCACATGCAAGTACGAGTGCGATATTGTCAACGCAAAGGCCCATTTTGTGTGACTTGCAAAGGATGGAGATAGAGTTAAAGACTCCAGGGACGCATGTGACGATGGATAATATACGAGTAGAACCGACTTTAATCGATAAAGTTAAAGCTGCTCAAGCTACAAACCTGGAGCTGATGCGTATGAGGAAGAAAGTACAAGAGGGTGCTATGCCGGAAGCAAGAATCGATGAAGAAGGAATACTTCGAGTCAACTCCAGACTTTGTGTTCCTAACGACCCTGATTTAAAGTATAAAATCATGATGGAGGCGCACAATACACCGTTTGCAATCCATCCTGGGAGTACCAAAATGTATCATGATATTCATCATACATTTTGGTGGAGCAATATGAAGAGAGAGATAGCGTTGTTTATCTCAAGGTGTCTAACTTGTCAACGAGTTAAAGCGGAGCATCAAGTACCAAAAGGTCCATTGCAACCACTTGAAATTCCAGAATGGAAGTGGGAGCACATTACCATGGATTTCGTTACCGGTCTTCCTAAGGTTTCTCAAGGCATAGATGCGATTTGGGTCATTGTTGATAGATTGACCAAGTCTGCTCATTTCTTACCGATACGAGAAACTTATACACTTGAACGTCTTGCTCGTATGTATATAAACGAGATTGTAAGACTGCATGGTATGCCGGTATCCATAGTTTCTGATCGAGACCCAAGATTTACTTCACGATATTGGGTTAGTTTGCAAAATGCTATGGGCACAGACTTACGATTTAGCTCGGCATATCATCCTCAGACGGACGGACAGTCGGAGAGGACTATTCAAACTCTTGAAGATCTATTAAGACTCTGTGTCCTTGATTTCAAGGGAAGTTGGGACAAGTTCTTACCATTGGTGGAGTTTTCCTACAACAACAGTTATCAAGCAAGTATTGGCATGGCTCCATTCGAAGCGTTGTATGGAAGAAAGTGTCGTTCTCCAGTATGCTGGGATGAGGTGGGTGAAGCAACGTTGTTGGGACCAGAGTTGGTACGTATGACTACGGAAAAGATTCAAACGATCCGACAACGTATAAAAACCTCACAAAGTCGACAAAAGAGTTATGTTGATCTTCATCGAAAGGACGTTAAATTCAATATAGGAGATCATGTGTTGTTACGTGTTACTCCATGGAAAGGAGTTACAAGATTTGGAAAGAGAGGAAAGCTCAATCCTCGATTCATCGGGCCATTTTTAATCCTCGATCGAGTAGGAATTGTGGCCTATAGACTCGCTTTACCTCCAAGTATGTCTCATATTCATAACGTTTTTCATATATCCATGTTACATAAATATGTGGAAGATCTGAACCACATTATTGACTAAGAACCGGACGAAATAGCAGAAGATTTGACGTATGAAGAGATTCCTGTTCAAATTTTGGATAAGAAGGAACATATTCTACGCTCCAAGGTTATACCTCAAGTCAAAGTTTTGTGGAGAAACCATGATGTTGAGGAAATGACTTGGGAGTTAGAATCTGAAATGAAATCAAGGTATCCTTACCTCTTCGACATACCAGGTACGTACCCTAATTTCGAGGGCGAAATTTCATAAGAAGGGGAGGTTGTAAGACCCCAGTTTTTATAAATAAAGATGAATTTTTATAATTATTATTTTTGAATATTATGGAATAAATTTGATATAATGTTATAGTTGTGGGTAATATTTATAAATTTTGCAAAGTACGCAAGTTGTTATAAAATATTCGTTTGGTCGGGGAATATTCTTTTTGTCGGGGAATATTCGTATGACGGCACAATCATTGGTGGACCCCACAACGAAAGTATTATCGTAGTTAGAAAACGACAAAATTATCTTTCTATAAAATAACGGCGGAGGTGTTACCGTTAAAACTGTTGAACTACTCGGTAGTAAAAGTACAGTAATACGCGTTGCTGCATAGTAGCACACGGTTTTGATTATTGATGCTTACGTGAGAAGTCACTCAGCTATACTCAATTATTGCTACAGTAATTGCTGCATCATATCTCTTATATTATTGATTCAATTATTGTCACAGTATCATCTGTATAATATGTTATATTATTTAAACAATAATTGAGACGACAAGTTATAAATGATTAATAATTGTTGAAAGATTAAATATGTGTTGATTAAAAATAAAATGATTTCTGGTAATTTTTATTCAATCCTTGATGTATATAAAGAGTCTATTATTAGACGTTTGTGGTAAGTTTAATTATTTATGGGGGGCATATGTCATCATCTAAGAGTCTCTTTCATAAATAGTAATTACTTTCGTAAATAGTAATTACCTTCGTAAATAGTAATTACCTTCGTCAATAGTAATTACCTTCGTAAATAGTAAATACTTTCGTAAATAGTAATAAATCTTCTATAAATAGAGGCCTAGGGCTTCATTATTTTTCACGAATTCGTTCAAGCTATAGAGAGAGAAAGTATAGAGAGAGTAAGAGAGAAAGAAGAAGAGTATTCGGTTACTACACTACTGCAGTATTCAATCTCCTAATAAGGTAAGGGGTGTTATTCTTTCTTCTTGAAGAGAACTTATGTTATTCCATTCTTTGTTATTCTGTTGGAATAACCTGTAAAAGTGGCATACCCTATACATGACATGTATACGCGGTATACCCTATACTTGGTGAAATCCTTATGTTATTTCATTCATTATTATTCTGTTGGAATAACCTGTATACGCGGAATACCCTATACTTGGTGAAATCCTTATGTTATTCCATTCATTATTATTCTGTTAGAATAACCTGTATACGCGGAATAACCTATACTTGGTGACATCCATTTACTATTCTGTCGGAATATCCTGTCTGTGCTATACGCCGGACCTGGTTCCGTCTTTATTATTATTCTGTTAGAACATCCTGTCTGTGTGTTTTACGCCGGACCTGGTTCCATTCTTTATTATTCTGTTGGAATATTCTTTCTGTGCGTTTTACGCCGGACCTGGTTCTGTTATTTATTATTCTGTTGGAACATCCTGTCGGTGTGAATTTCACCTGACCTGGTTCCGTTATTATTATTCTGCTGGAATAACCTGTCTGTGCGGTCTATCGCATGCATGGTGATTTCTTTTGTTATTCCATTCTTTATTATACTCAGTTGGATAAAACTTTGACTTCTATACTCCATGAAATTAGTGGAATATCCTTGATATTTGCGCTTCATCCAGTATCTTTTCATGGAAATATTCTTCTGAGCATTCTTGAATTTTACACCACAAAACAGTATCGTGTTGACAATTTGAACGTTAATAATTTCTGGATAAATTAATTCTTGAACTTGTTTTATTGAATTCTTATATCATTGTCATCATCCCCATGTTTATATTTTTTTGAAAGTCATCTGTGGTCTGTAGAGCATGGATGGACTTGGTATGATTATGACCAGGGATTATTCGGTGTAATCATGACCGTAATGTTACAAATGATGTGGTAAAAGTCTCATTTGCCGTAGTGCATTGATGGACAGTTGTTGGCATGATCATGACCATTAATGAATACACAAATATTCTTGGCCGTAGTGCATGAATAATTGTGGTCGTGATACTAAAGAATATCCTTGGCCGTAGTACAGGTGATGTGGAATATTTATTAAGCTGAGTCTCAGCTATAACAGTGATGAAAAACCTTTTAAATCATAAAAGATAGTAGATTTTATTTTCTACTTGACTCTTTTAATGGATTGCTGATTCTGCTGCAGTTAAACTTGATGTTTATTATATTTTATCAGTTTAACACTGTTGAAGGCTAATGATAATTTATTCTGCATTATCTTAGTCATAATATTTCTTACTGGGCTAGTTGAGCTCACCCTTTCTTTCACTGTTCTCTTCAGGAAATGAGAATATAGCTGGGACGAGTCGGGGAACGGAGTGATGGACTAGAGAATAGTATTAGTAGTCCTCATTATTCTATTAAATAGTGTGACAATAATTGTATTGAGGACTCCTTTTGAGTTTGTATGACCTCTAGTAGACAATTATTGTATTCAAACTCACAGTTGTATTTTGTCGTATTATACACGACAGTGGTATTAGTAAGTTGTATTTGAATTCTGTACCATGTATCTGACGACTCAAGATGGGTGATGTATACCTAATTTTGGGGGCGACACATGCTTCGTAAGGTGGCATGCCGATGCTCGCATAGTAACTGTTATTGTAGGCAAACTCCACCAATGGTAAATGTTCATCCGAGCTCCCTTTGAAATCCATGATGCATGCCCTAAGCATATCTTCCAATGTCTGGATTATTTGTTCACTTTGGCCATCTGTTTGCGGATGATAAGTCGTACTCATTCTTAACTGTGTTCCCATACATTGTTGTAGTCTCTTCCAGAAGTTTGACGTGAATCGCGGATCTCTATCTGACACAATTGACACTGGCACTCCATGTCTCGAAACGATCTCTTTAACGTACAACCTTGCCAACTGATCAAGATTAAACCTAATCTTTATTGGCAAAAAGTGTATTGATTTTGTCAGTCTGTCCACTATCACCCAAATCGCATCGCATCCTTTATGAGTAGTTGGAAGACCCACCACAAAATCCATTGTGATGTGTTCCCACTTCCATTCCTATATTTCCAACGGTTGAAGTAATCCACTTGGTAACCACAACACTTGGCGCAGCGGTAAGTCTCCACCTGGGGTAAACCGTAAACCCGGACATCCTAGGATCGATTCTCGCCTGTAACAAGTGTGAGGTCCAATTAAAAACTGGTACGTGTGGCCACGGATCGCACAATTCTGGGCGAAGCCATGTCTTAGGTCAAGCCTATGCGTAAAGCCTGGTCCGGGGTGGGGAGACTTAGTCTGACTGCGGTTGGGAAACTCTACATTATCAAAAAAAAAGTAATCCACTTGGTCTTTGATGCTCGGCCTTGACTCTTTGACATGTCAAGCATTTCGCGACACATTCTGCGACATCTCTTTTCATGTTTGGCCACCACAAATGACGTCGTAGATCTTGATACATCTTCTTACTTCCTGGATGAATTGAGTATCTTGAGGTATGAGCTTCAGTCAAGATTTCTTCTTTAATCTCTAGTACTGCTGGAACCCAGATTCTTCCCTCGAATCTTAGTAACCTTTCGGTATCGATCTTGTAATTCGCATCACTACCATCAACCATTTTCTCTTTGATTTTCCCACATTCTTTATCTTGTAGTTGAACATTCTTAACTTTGTCCACCAAAGTTGGGACTAGCTTCTATTTGGAATAGTCGTTCATCAGATTCTTTTAGAAATTTTATTTCTAACTCCAGCTTTGTCATTGCTGCAATAAGCTCCTCCTGAGTGGTTATCAGCATACACTTTTCCCGACCTTTCCTACTTAAAGCATCTGCAACCACATTCGTTTTACCTGGATGATAAAAGATCTCACAATCGTAATCTTTTGTCAATTCCATCCATCTTCTTTGACGCATGTTCAGGTCCTTCTGAGTGAAAATATACTTCAGACCCTTATGGTCTGTGTAGATCTCACATTTCCCTCCATAGAGATAGTCTCTCCATAGAGATAGTGTCTCCATATCTTCAGATCAAATACTACTGCAGCCAACTCTAAATCATGAGTCGAATATCCTTTCTCATAGTCCTTCAATTGTCTTGATGCATATGTAATAACTTTGTCGTTCTACATAAGAACACAACCCAATCCTTTATGTGAGGCATCACTATACACCACAAAGTTTCCTGTATTATCTGGTAATGACAACACAGGTGCCACACTTAACTTCTTCTTCAAATCTTGAAAACTTTCTTCACACTTCTCCGTCCAAACAAATTTTACAGCTTTCCTTGTCAAATTTGTTAACAAAGTGGCAATCTTGGAAAAATCTTAAATAAATCGTCTATAATAACCGGCCAGTCCCAAGAAACTCCTCACCTCCGAAGGTGTTCTTGGTTGTTCCCAATTGATTACAGCTTCAACTTTTGATGGATCCCCTGAAATCCCATCTTTGTCAATCACATGTCCCAAAAATTGTACACGATCTAGCCAAAATTCACACTTAGAGAATTTTGCGTACAACTTTTCTTTTCTTAGTGTCTCCAACGTCAAACGTAAATATTCCACGTGTTCTTCTTGAGATTTGGAGTACACCAAGATGTCGTCGATAAATACCACCACAAACTTGTCTAAAAATGGTTTAAACACTATGTTCATCAAATCCATGAATGCAGCAGGGGCATTGGTCAAACCAAAAGACATCACCTGAAACTCATAATGTCCATACCGAGTAATGAATGTCGTTCTAGGTATATCCTCCTTTCTTTATTTTAATTGGTGATACCCACTTTTCAAATCTATTTTCGAGAAGTATTTAACACCCTTCAATTTATCAAACAAGTTATCTATTCTTGGCAACAGATATTTATTCTTAATAGTGACTTTGTTTAATTCCCTATAATCAATGCAAAGACGCATTGACCCATCCTTCTTCTTCACGAATAACACTGGTGCTCCCCACGGTGATACGCTTGGTTGAATGTACTTCTTGTCTAACAGCTCTTGCAGTTGTACCATTAGTTCCTTCATCTCTACCGGAGCCATTCTGTACCATTCTGTACGAGGCCTTCGATATCGAGGCTGTTCCTGGCGCTAAGTCGATCACGAACTCTATCTCTCGGTCAGGTGGAAGTCCTGGAAAATCCTCCGGAAACACATCTACAAATTCCCTAACCACTGGTATCTCTTCCAGTTTCACACAATTCTTCTGAGTATCGACTATGTAAGCTAAATAACCCACACAACCTTAACTCAATAACTTCTTGGCCTGCATAATCGTCAGACATCTCATTTTTCTAGGCGATTTACTACCATAGAAAACTATATTTGACGGAGTCATAAGGTTTACACATTTCTTTTGGCAATTAATTATCGCTCCATAATTGAAAAGCTAATCCATTCCCAAAATAACATCAAAGTCTCCAAGTCTAATCGGAATTAAATCTACCATCATGATATTCCCCTTAATATTCACCCTACAATTCTTATATACGAACCTAATAGGAATCACTTCCTTATTCATAATTTCTATGTTCAAAGGAAAATTCAATTCTTCACTAGGCAATCCTAACCTCTTAGCTAATTCATCAGATATAAACGAGCAAGTAGCACCCGAATCAAATAATACATAAGCATCTATATCATTGATTGGGATAATACCTGACACAACTTCCTTTGATTGCACAACATCTTGCACAATCATGTTGAAGGTTCTAGTTGTGGGTTTGTTTGATGTCGTTGGTCCAGTAATGGCCCATGTACCTCCACTGCTACCTCCCTTGCTTCCTGTTGTCTTCTCAGCTTTCTTCTTAGGGCACTCACGAGCAAAGTGATCCTTGGACCAGCACGTGAAGTAAACGTTCTTCTTGGGTTGATTGCAATTTGGGGCGATGTGACCCTCCTGGCCATAGTTAAAGCATACACGTTTCTCCATTAAAGATATACCCTTGTGAAACTTCCCGCAGGTAGCACATGCTTCGAACCTCTTATTCTGCTGGTTACCCTGCTGATTTCCAACACCCACATTTCCATTCCATTTTCTCTTCAGGTTATTGTTACCATTTCCACTACCCACCACCATTCTTAACTTCCACTTCATTCTTCTTCTTTTTCTGTTATTGATTAAACTTCGTTACTGCCACG